>CAUYRT010063645.1:0-22176 GCA_963574885.1 Lepilemur ruficaudatus | reverse complement strand
CCAGTGGAATTGATCTTTCATATTGCTCTTGAGAAAAAAATGCTCTTGAATGTGTCACTTTTTTCCATTCCTTCCGTCACCTCTAGATTGCTACCTCTTAATGAGACAATTAAAAGCTTCCATACTGACTTTTCCTACTTCTGGTTATTTCCTCTTCCAATCCATCAAAGATCTTCAGAGCTTATTCTTTATACACTGATTCAGTACCATACTTCTCACTTGAAATTTCAGATCTTCTATGGCAAAGTGCCTGCTATGGTCTGAATGTGTCCTCCAAAATTCACATGTTGAAACTTAATGGCCAATGTGATAGTATTAAGAGGTGGGGGTTTTAGGAGGTGATTAAATCATGGGGATGAAGCCCTCATGGATGGGATGAGGGCCCTCATAAAAGGGCTTGAGGGAATAGGTTTTTTTTCTCTTTGGCTCTTCCACTGTGGGAGCACACAGCATTCAAAGCACCATCTTGGAAGGATAGATCAGAGCCTTCACCAGACACTGGACCTAATGGCACCTTGATCTTGGACTTCCCAGCTTCCAGAACTATGAGGAAATAAATTTCTGTTCTTTATAAATTACTCAGATGGGGGTATTTTGTTACAGCAGCACAAACAGGCTGAGATAGCACCCAAGTCCCTACCTTTCCCTTCTTATCTTAGGCTTTCCACCCTGGGAGGTCAACCTGCATGAACCACATCACCAGATTTCCTCTGTGCGTTGGCTCTGCTTGAGTCCAGCCAGTTGGGAGCTTTGGCAGGAGATCAGAGGGAGGCAGGAGGGTACAGCCAGAGTGTTTATCACCCTAGTTCCCTCCTTTCGAGGTCATTTTAGGGTGGCTGTATCCCTTGACCAGAGGCCTTTGCTTATCTTAAGATGGTCTCTACATGACTTTCTGTGCTTGCAGAGTCTGGTTCACAGAGTGCTCTACGGTTGCTGTGGGTTCCTGCACCCACCATTGTGCTTCCCCACTCCCTGCCCACAACATGGTAAATAGTCCTTTAAAAATAAACAGCCTTGAATTGTCCTGCATTGAATAGACCATTTCTTTCTATCGGGGCCTTGACTGATAGAGGGCATAATGAGAACAGCAGCTACCTCATGCTCCTGTCTTGAGAATTAAATGTTTTGATCTGAGCTTTGTGTTAAAACAGTACCTGGCACGTACTAAGCTCTTAGTAAATGTTAATTGTTATTAGTATTGTCTCCCCTTACTTCTCATTTTGTCTTCTACTCCCTGTATTTCTCACTACCGTGCCGTAAAAATGCTATTTTGGCTGCCGCAAGATCACCTCCCCCCCCTTTTTTGCTCATCTTTCCTATTTCACTTGAATATCTTCCTTACAGACAAGCTTTCTCCCCAACCAGTTAACGTCATGTCTTCTGGGTCCACTTCCTACACCCTCTCTAGGTGCTTTCTGCATTCTGTTTCTTCTGAGATTTATGTGTGTCTCATTTCTTCCGCTACACTGTTAGCTCTTTTAAGGCACAGATTCGATCCTATTGATTTTTTTCTTCTTTCTCAATACTTTGCCCTTAATCAATCAAAGAAAATTTACTACTAACCCCCACAATCCATTCTTCCCATAGCAGCCAGAATGGACTTTTAAAAAACGTAATCGAGATTATGCTGCTTCCCTGCTTACACCCTCCAATGGCTTTATTCTGCACTCAGAATGAAACCCACCCCCCCACCAGTGTTTACAAAGTCAAGTGACTGCCTCATTGACCCATCTAGATGCCTTGAATGCACTGAGCTTATTTTGCTTTAGGGCCTTTGACTTTGTCCCCTCTGCCTGGAATGACATTCCTTCAGATCTCTGCAGGACTGGCTCTTACCTGCCGCTGAGACCTCAGCTTTTATGTCACTTCTTCAGAGAGATCTTGTGACTTCTCCATCTATTCTAGAGTGACCATTAATTCACTCTCCATTTCATCACCTGGTTTTTATTTTCTATATAGCATTTTTGCTTGTTTTTCTTGAAACAGCTTTATTGAGGTCTACTTTACATAGCATAAGATTCATTCAAACTATGTAAATCAATGGATTTTAGTATCTTATAGAGTTGTGCACCCATCACAGTACTCTAATTGTAGAACATTTTTATCACCCAAAAAGAAACCTTATACCCGTTAGCAATAGGATAGTTTCCCCCACCCCTGCTTCACCCTCCAGCCTCTGGAAACCACTAATCTACTTTCTGCCTCCATAGATGTGCCTATTCTGGATCTTTCATACACATAGAACTGTACAAACTATACAATATGTGGTCTTTTGTGACTGGCTTCTGTCACTTGGCATATTTTTGGGGTTCACCCACATTGTAGCATAAATCAGTACCCATTTCTTTTTATTGCCAAGTACTGCTCCATTATACCGATATAACCTCTCTTATACACCTTTTCCTTAGTGGCAGTCATTGGGTTGTTTCTGGTTTGTTTTTATTGTTTGTTTTTCTGTCCCCTCCCCTCCCCATGAAAGAAGAGAAGCCTTACCTGCATCTGTCTCATTCATTGCTAATAAAACACAAACACTGTCATGGTGTCACGACTACACCTTTGTGTTATGTCTCTGGGACATGAGCAAAGACATTCAAGAGTTGGGGACATTCCACAGGGAGTGGAGCAAACTTCCTCTCCCAGGGCCTAGAGCAGAGTCCCACACAGACGGGGTTCTCAACCAATGTTGTCTGGCAAGAGGCGATTGCATTGCAGCAGACAGCGGGCAGCGTGGCTCTGCGGTCTGTCTGCCTGTGAGCGTCCCCTGCTGCCCCTGGTAACAGGCCGTCCTCCCCCACCCACTCTTTTCAGGGTCCAGTCAGGCTTGAGTGGCTGTTGCCCATGTTCCCCACCACAGAGGGAAAGCGGGTCTCAGGCAGGCAGAAGGAGGCCACCGTACAAGGAGAAGCAGAGACAAGACACAGAAGGCGGTCAAAGAGAGCGCCAGGTCCCAGGCTCCCTGAAGCCTCAGATCCCATCGTTTTTCTTTTGACTCTGGGCTTCTCCGGGATCTTTCCAGGTAAAGGAGTCAATAAACTCCTTTGTTCCTTTGTCCAGCTTGGCTTGGCTTCCGGTTACTGCCATAGAGGGAGTTCTGACGAATGCAAATTGGCTGCCACTCACTGAACTGGTCCGGTTACACTACCAAGTAAGATTCATCCAGGGTTTCTCAGATAAGAAAATATTTTCACATTCATTATTTCATTCTACCCTCTTCACAGAGGAAGGTATCAGAAACCTAATTTTAAACATAAGGAAACGAAAGATCAGAGATGCTCAGTGACATGCTTAAGTTTACACAGCTTAAAAGTTGCAGAGCCAGGTCTTGAAAGCAGGGCCTCTGGCTGCCGGTTCTATGTTCTGTGCCTACTGTGCCACAACTCCTACACTGGCCTTGAGAGGAACAGGTGACGTTTGCTCCTGGATGCTTTGGTTGCGCACCAGCTGCCTAGCCCAGTGCCCAAAGTGTTCGCTGAATAAATGACTATATTAATTTAACCAGGAGAGCAGCCAAAGCAGAGAGATTTCTACAGGTGTCTTGGATCCAGTGCCAGGGTCTCTGGTTATCTGAGAATCTGAAGTAAAGTAGAAAGGAACCTGCTAGAACAAGTTACAAAGTGAAAATCTAACAGCACTTAGCAGGGGCCACATGCAAAGAGAGCAACAAAGGGCCACCTTCTCCTCCTTCCTCTACTCCTTTCCCGCTTTTCCTCCAGCTCCCCACTCCAATGTCTTTTTGTTATAGGTTGGTCCAAACTGAAACAAACAGCAGAGCTTTGTCGAGGACCTTTCCTGCATTCTGAATGACATCCAAGTCAGGCTTCTTAGAGATGTGCATCAACATCAGAGCACAGGAGACAATCTGACATTTGAGTTTCTGTCCTCACCTCTTGTTCCCTCATTACTGGCCCCATCCTGCCACGTGCTCCATCTTGCCACATGTTCCGGGCCTGCCCTTTCTTTAATATTCTTTTCTCTCATCTAACCACTGCCTTGTAGTCATGCTAATTTGTTCAACATACCCAAAATTGGCCATGTTTTTCCTTCTGCCTCTTTTTTCCTTAAGAGCCTGGTAAACTCTTATTCATCCTTCAGAGCCCAATTCAAATATCCCCCTGAGATTGTGCCCCAGAAAGTCTCCCAAATCTGAGCTGCCATAGCACATCATACTGCAGCACTTTTCAAGCTGTATCACAGCTGTTGCTGTGTTTTTTCCTCAGACTGTAGTCCCTTAGAAGCCTGGCTATGTCCCGTGCAGCTTTGTCTCCCAGCCCCTGACCCAGCGCCTTCACGATCATAGGTGCTCAGTACATGAAATTCCTTGAATGAAGCTGTCCTCTCCTGGAATGAAGGCCTGAGACTAGAAGAATAGCTGAGTGCATTCAAGAAACAACTCTTGACATTTTCTCTTGAAAGTTTCCCTCATGTTTTGACTGATGACTTGAATAAAATCGCTAGGAGCACGATCAGGCAAATAAAAGAGACCCTTTGAGAAAAAGCACTTAGAGAACATCTCTGGTTATGAGTTATTCCCTATAAGCAGTATAGGGAAAAGCATTTTTACATTCCTGTCTTGGTTGCTTCCTTACAGCTTGAATGATGAGTATTATCTTGATCTTCATTTGATGGTAAATATACCCAAGGTGACTGTGGTCATTTACTAGAGCTGCTGTAACAAACTACTACAAAATGAGTAGCTTAACCTGTGGTCCCCAACCCCAAGCCACAGACCACTACCAGTCTATGGTGGCCTGTTAGGGACCGGGCCGCAGAGCTCACCACCCCGTACACCCCCCGCCCTTGTCCGTGGAAAAATTGTCTTCAATGAAATTAGGGGGGGTGGGGGACTGCACAGCAGGAGGCGATCAATGGGCCAGTGAGTGAAACTACATCTGTATTTACAGCCCTTCCCCCTGACTCACATCACCGCCTGAGCTCTGCCTCCCCTCCTGCCACCAACCCCAGTCCATGGAAAAATTGTCTTCTGTGAAACTGGTCCCCGGTGCCAAAAAGGTTGGGGACTGCTGGAAACAACAGAAATGCATTGTCTTACAGCTTTGGAGGCTAGAAGTCCAAGATCAAGGTGTCAGCAGGGCTGGCTCATTCTCTGAGGGCTGTAAGGAAGGATCTGTTCCCTGCCTTTCCCCTAGCTTCTGGCAGTTTGCTGTCAATCTTCGGCATTCCATGGCTTGTAGAAGCATCTGTAGAAGATAGAAGTCTCTGCCTTCACAGTCACATGGCATTCACCCTGTGTGTGTGTGTGTCCATGTCCAGTTTTCCTCCTTTTAGAAGGATGCCAGTCATATTAGATTAGGGCTCACCCCCATGACCTCATTTTACTTTGATTGCCTCTGTAAAGACCCCATCTCCAAATAAGGTCACATCGTTAGGTATACTGTGGGTTAGGAGCTAAACATATGAATTTGGGGTGTGGGGACACAATTCATTCCACAACAGTGACCCTGTGAATTGCTAGCTGAGCTGAGTTCAGAACCCAGAGTCCTCAAGCCAGCCTGCCAGGAGTAACAGGTGATTGCCCATGAAATCTGGGCCTCTGCCTTGAGTCTGTCCCCTGACACCAGAATGGCCTTGTGATACTGGCAAATCTCTGAGGAAGAGAGGCTAAGAATGCTCCAGAAGACACAGGCAAATATTCATATAATCTACCCCGTTCCAGGCCTTTCCAGGGCAAATAAACCTGAAATGGGGGCAAGAGAAACACAGAGGGAGAAATAATAATAAGAGAGAGAGGTGAAGCGACACAAAATAAACCTATTTCTAAGTAGAAGCAGATTTTCCACAAAGGTCATGAAACTTATGCCTTCAGGGCTTTTCCCCTCTCCTCCTCCAGGCCCTGTACTTATTAATAATTTTGTATTCTTTTTTAAAAGAGACACCTTCACCCAAATGATATAAAATCTAGACTTCTCAAAACCTGGATCCCCCCCTGCTTCTAAGGAAAATTCTTGGACTGTCCTTGTGGCTCAAATGGGAGACAAGAATTTCCCCTCTCTCTGACATACTTTGGAAGAAAAGACTCAGCTGGGCTGGCCATCCCACAGTTGTGGGTACGTGGAGCCTGTGCTACCAAGCCCTGCATCCAAGTCAGCAGTTCCTCTTGCCCCACCTGCATCCACCCGCATGGAAGGGACTTTACTCACTTGCACGACAGCTTCAGAGTCTTCGCAGAGCTCGCTGGTCCCTGGGCAGTTATTCTTGACACGAGAGTGGAACCCAGAGCCCAGGACAGATGCCCACACAAGTGAGGACTGGCCAAGGGAAGTTCTGGAGGAGCTTCCACTTTGCCCTCCAGTTGTCTGAGGGATGAATTGACACGAACTGGGGATAGAAGGGGCAGGGTGACAAGCTCCTTGCACAGCTGGGCCCCTCCCCTGCCAGCAGCCTCCCCTCCGGCAGCAGGGATGATGAGGGGGAAATCATCCTTTAGGGAAATGCAACTCGGCGCACTTAGCAATTTTGTTTGCACTTTGCCAGGCTCTGCTCTAGTTTGTGGGTTTCCCCTTCCCTAATGTGACTGTGGCACTGGCTGCCTGTGGAACTGCTCTTGGCCAGGGCTGACTTGTCATTTTCAGGTGATTAACTTGGCAGAGAGAGTGGTGTTTAATAGCTAAGGTTGATTGATCAAAATGTCGACTATCTCATTGCTCAACAATGTTTTGTGTGTGTTGTATTTTTTCCTCTAAGCACATAGTGTCAATTTGAATCTCTCTCTCTCTTAGAGATTTATTTGTACCATTTGGGCAGCATCATTGATGTCTTCCATAATCTACCTGCCAACTCACTTCCCAGGATTTCAAAAGGCCTGGGATAATAGGCCATTGGGATCGGTATATTTACTAGTCCGCCACTTAGGGATTGGTTGGAACTTTTACATGGCACAGCTGACATTTTCCTATTTTTCAGAGAACTAAGTGATAGGGCTTTACAAGGTTAGTCATTTCTTCAAATTTCTAAACAATCAAATCAGGTGGACATTCGCGATTGCTTGATGGTTGGATGTTACAATGGCTAGAAAAACCCCACTTCAAATCAACTATGTATTTATAAAGTCCAGTCAACTTTGCAGGCGTGGCCTAAGAAGTAATTATCCCTAATTTGCTGATGAAAGCTTTGAAACATGAAGAGCAAGTGGCTTGCTCAACATTATATTGGTTCAAGCATATACTAATAAGACACAGAACACAAATGAAATTCTTGGTTGGGTATTTCTGATCTCAGGCTTAGAATGGGGGCACGCTATGAAGACTAGCAATAAAGGATGTAGGAATATACAAAGAAGAATATGAGCATGGCATGGCCAAGACTCACAGAGGCCAGAACTTCGAGGTCATTCATAATCCACAGTATCTCCTAGGACTTGTTTAAACTCTTGCTCTCACAACAGCATAAGTTCAGATTCCTTAGTTCTCTGCCATTAATATGCCACTACTTTCCAGGCTGCCTCCTTCTCTTTGGCCATCTGATTGAAACATTATTTCTTTTGATTCCCACCAAATTTCCTGTTTGAATAGCACTTTGTAACCAGACCCTCATATAAATCGCAGATCAGCCTCTGGAATAGTTACACCTGTGTCTCTGGTTCATTCAGGTGTGCCTTCGGTGGGGGATGTGGTCACATGGTACAAAAGATGGTCACATCGTTTAAGTCACAGCTAGGGGCTGCTCTTCTCATGCAAAGGTGATGAGTCTCTTAAGAAGGGACAGTAGGGAGTGTAGACACACTGAATGATGTGTCCACTCTAAATAGCACACTGACCTAGCCAAAACTGTTCCCCTAGGCAAGTGATCATTTATGCAAAGCATGTAGTACAAGGGCTGATTTCATTTATTTCCTAACTTCTTATGAGAAGGGCAACTGAAGATAGGTGGTGGTTGTGGCAATTTGTGGGACCTTTTTATAAAGCTGTAAGAGACCTCACACTCCAAAGGAAGAAAGAAGAAAGGAAGGGGGAAAAAATGGTTATCAATTAGAGGGCTGATATTTGTGGCATTTCAGCAGTAACAGTGTATAGTTAATGACTAGATGTAGGTCCCCGGGACATACAATTATTCTTCACGAGGCCTCAAGCAAGACAGTTGGTGGCTCGGAGCCTGGTTTGCTTCTATAAAACAGGAGATGATAATAGCATTTGCCACCTACCTGCCTCTCCTGGGGTGTCTGAGGACAAGTTAACATTTGCACTGTGCTTTGAAACTCTGTGATGAAAGGTGTGAACAAACTACAAAGAGGTATTGTACTTGGTGATCTGCATTTGGTCCTGAGCCACTTTGGATTGTTGTCTGAGACCTGGCCTGACAGAAGAGGTGGGAGCATGGAGGTCTGGGGCAGGTGGAGATGGTCATGCCCCAGGAGCAAGGGTCCATGGGCTATCACCTTGGGGGAAACCCAACACTGAAGAGAAGGTGCCTCTGCCAGGAGATTTCCTCTGATAGACAGGTAGGCGTGGGAGCTGTGACTTGTCTTGTTTATAATTTGCCAAAAAACAAAAAAGCTTTTCCAAGTAGCAAGATTGGACCTAGTACAACTGTTCCATGGAGTCTCGGTAGTCAAGGGGATAGCTCTAACTCTGCCTGGTTTCTTGCTCTTGTTCTTAATTTCTCTTTATAATCTTCACTCCCACTTGCAGTGACTGTCTCTAGGCAGCGGCTAGGGAGATACCAGACAGATGAAAGTTCCATAAGACATTAGCCCTTAAACAATTACCAGTGACCCTGCCCCACCTTGTGGGTCAGCCCCCCTCCTCTTAATTTTCCTCTTTTTGGTGCTCTTTCATGTTCATTTTAATTTACTCCACCCACCATGAAATGGTGGCATGTGTGGTTGGCTGTGAATAGGGGGTCGCCCAGTGTGTAGTTTGCTAGGAGTGTTCCTAGGAGCTGGATGTTCCCAAGTATAGGGCAAAACCCAGATCTCTTCATTTCATCCTTTCCTGCCTCTGAATTAGGATCACATGACCTTTGTTTATTCACCTCCTCACACCCACCAACAAAACTCAATTACTTAAAAAAAATGCCTGGTGAGTTAGAGGACTATAAGGGACATTTAAAGTCTAAAAGAGTTGGATTTTAATCTAGACTCCCCCCTTCCTTGTCCCTGGTGGGCTTGAGAAGTGCATTTGACCTCTGAGTCTGAGTTTTCTTACCTGTTAAAATGAGGTAATAATGCCTATTCTACCTAATCACAGGAACACTTTGAGAATCAGATGGTTTAAAGTATGTGAAAGCACTTTGTAAACTGTGAAGCACTATGCAAATGTTAGTGATTATGTTGAAGACGGTCATTAGTTCCTGGACCTGTGCAGAGTACATAATACACAGGCAATAAACTGAACAGGATTTAAATTAGCTAATTAAATTGGAGTTTTAAAAGGCTTTTAACTAAGCCATTTAGAAGCAGCAGGGTCCAAATGCAGACATCTGAACCTCCATGCACATGAAGAGGCATATGTGAAGGGCGTCTCAGCTCTTGGGCTCTGTTGGCATTGGCGAAAGCAAATGCAAGAGCCTGACTTCTTGGTTGATCCTGTGTGATCTTCTGGTGATGGGTTTCCAGCTCTGGAGACCTGGCATCCCAGGGCATGTGGTTGGAACTGTGTTCTGAGGGTGAGGGGAAGCCATTGGAAGGTTTAAAAACAGAAGAGTTACCTGATCTAATTCCTTATCTCTGAGGCTAGTTTTCCTGCCTTCTCATCAATTCTGTGCACGACCCAGAGATTTCCAATAACCCTCTTTCTACTTAACTTCACTAGAATAGGTGTCTATTATTTGCTTGCCATTAAGAGTGAAAAGACTTCTTAGGGGGCTTTCACAGTCAACAAAGGAGAGAAACGAAGGTGGCTTGGGTTGAGTATGGTGGCGAAGGCAGAAAAATAGTAAATGGAATGGATTTATAATAGAATGGTACTGGAGAAAGCATCACCAGAATTTCCTGGTGGTTCATATGCAGTGTATTCGTTCACTAGGGCTGCCATAACAAAGTACCACACACTGGGTGGCTTACACAACAGAAATTTATTTTCTCATAGTTCTGGAAACCAGAAGTCTAAGATCAAGGTCTTGGCAGGGTTGTCATCTTCTAAGGCCTCTCTCCTTGGCTGGTGGATTGCTGTCTTCCTCTGGTGTCTTTGCGTGATCTTCCTTCAGCACACACACATGTATGTCTGTGTTCAGATTTCCTCTTCTTGTAAAGACACATGCCATATTGGATTAGGGCTCACTCTAACAACTTCATTGTAACTTAATTACCTATTTAAAGACTTTATTTCCAAACATGATGGCATTCTGAGATAATACTAGGTAGAACTTCAACATATGAATTTTGGAGGGACACGATTCGGCCTATAACTTGTGGTTAAGAGGAAAAGAGGAATCCAAGAAAACTTGATTTTTGTCTTGAAAACGTTTATACATGTTTGTGTAAACCCAGACACAGTCTGGAAGGAGAGGCAGTAAACCTTAATCAGGGCTCATCCAGGAAGTTACCTGGAGTCACGGTGAGAGCAGAGGCTTTGCTTCCTATTTTAGACCCCCAAATATAATTTTTGTTGTACTTACTTCATTTTCATATACAAAAAAGTGATTGCATTGTGGATGCTTATTTTTTATGTTGTTCTGATTTTGTAAATAAAATACAAAAAATAGTTTAAAAAAGAACCTTTATGGAAAATTTGGGAAGCCATTAGATTAAAAGCAGAATTAGATTAATGAAGACTGTGTGTATTGAAAAGTTAAGGACAAAAATAAAGACTTCTGTTGGTTAAATAAAAGAAATGCTGACTCTTTGAAGGGAAAAGAAGGGGTGGCGAACGTGGAAGATGATGGTGTGGAAATCATCAGTCATTGCACTTGGGAGCAGGAGGTTTCACAACCAAGTAGCTGAGCACCAGGTGTCCTTAAATACCGTTCGTTCGTCACATCTTTTGGAAGTAAAACTGTGCTGAATCAACAGCTATCTAGATTTGAACCAGCGGCTAGCAGGAGCTTACCTGCACCGGAGAAGAAGCACTCCTGGGAAGGCAAGTGAGGAGAGGAATCTTGCTGCCCACCCTCACAACTGGGCCATGGGAGGGGTGGGGTGGGGAGAACAGGGCTGGGCTGGGGAAGCGAGTTGGGGGGTGCTACTCACCGAAAGTTGTGGAAAAAAATTAAGCCATCAAAGCCAAAGGAGGTTAGTGAAGACCCAAAACTGGGTTTAAATAATGAATCACTCTACAGGCTAATGTGTTGATTTCAAATCTTGGTTGCTGAATCCTGGTGAGGCAGGCCCCAAACACAGTGAAATCCAAATGGGTAACTGGCCAAAAAGCCAAGGTAGGCACAGGCGGTAGGATGGAAAGGAGGCTGCTCGCAGGCCCCTGCAGCAGGCCTGGAGTTGGTGAGTTGTGGCATTCAGTGGGGGTGGAAGTGTGTCTCAGATGGGGAAGAATTTTTGAGACGAATGGACATAATTTCTAGGCCCAGGAGTCTCCTGAGACCAGAGGCATGTGTCTGAGGGAAATAAGGACACATATATACCTAGATTCACCCAACCATCTAGACACTCATCCATTTAGCCGAAAAAGATTATAAACAAACCCTATCATATACTGATATCATGAATTCAAATTAGCTTTGGGGGGGATATTTGCCCAGAAAAGCATTTTTATGGATTTCAAATGTGTAGGATAATGAAAAATGGAGCTAAAAAAGTATTACCAATTAGAGGTTCTTTGAGAATCAGCTTTTGTGAAAAGATAAGACTAATTTGTAAGTAGCATAACAATGTTTGCATGACAATAGGTGCTGCTATCATTCCTAAATATGTATTTCTTCAAGCAGGGTAAACAAAATGGGGCTGGGATTTTGTTTATTGTCCCCATTTACTTAGCAAACTTTTCTTTACAGTTAGCATAAAGCTAACCTTTCTCTCAGATAATGTCTGAATCAGCATATATTTTAAAGTAATAGATTTCTTCTTCTGAGAATCGTTTCTATTAACCCTAACCCAATAAGAAAAGTATCACTGCTAGGAGAAAAAATATACTGGTGTACATAAAAACTCACAACCTAAGGTGTCCGATGGTTTGAATCATTTCAACTTGTCTCTACCAGGGTGGATAAGTCACAGTTAATGAGATCTAGAAGTCACTGGCATAAAACTGCAAAGTTGAAAACATGACAATACGGCTGCAAACTTCACTCTGGAAGCTTCATTTGAGTTACAGAGGGCGATGGTAGTGGGAATTACGTTCTGAAGAACATCCTCAATGTTTCAGACTTTGCTGAAATAAAGATACCAGGCAGAGGATGAACACAATTTCAAGTTCATCCCAGTGGCTCAAGTTCACCCTGATGATTAATTACAGTCCTGTTTGCCTGGTGTTAATACGCCTTCCAAGGAGCCGGCCTCCTCCCCTCCCCCAGCCTCTGAAGGTATTATCAGAGGAGGCCTGCCCAAGCCAGTGCTCTCATTTGTTAGCTTTCCATCTTTTCTCTAACCTCGTTATCTCACACGCTTCCCCAATGTGCTGTTTCCCTTTAGGCTGTAACACACACACACACACACACACACACACACACACACACACACACACACATTCACCTAAACCCCTGCTTAGACTCCCCGAGAGGGAGAGCTTAGCAGAAAACAAGTCCGTGCTTGTGGGAGCTTAGGAAGGCCAGCCCAGGAAAGCGAGGCTCCGGTGGCTGCTTGCCACAGGCTTTCTGTTTTCTATCCTGCCAGATGGTTTCCAACCCCCTTTCAGTTCCAGAACAGCCTAAAGCCCAGGGCGGGCAGCTTGCCTACCCGGAGTGACATCTGTGTTTCTAGGAAGGCAGTCTTCTCCTCCAACACTGCCTGCTCTTCCTGCTTTGGCCTAAAAGTCTGCACCGGGGGAACCTTGCCTTGAGGGGAAGTGATAATCTTCTGTAAAATGCAAATCCCCCTGGGAGAGGGGACAAGTTGTAGCTCAGACATCCTTTGCACTTGACAGGGCCTGAGTTTCTGAACCTGGGAGAGTACCAACTCAACTTGGATTCTCGGGCCCATGACATGGAGGGACTGAGCTCTTCTTAGCCCAGAGTTAACAGGAAATCCAGGGACGGTTGCTGAAATGAATTGAGGTGCCCTGGTGAGGGCACTTGAGGGGAAGATCTGAGATAGGTTTCTTCTTAATAGGAGGAGATAGGAGCCTCCCATGGTGGCTCTGGTCTGCCTAACAGTCGTAGCATAGTAGCTGCTTTTGCTACACTGCTTTCCTACAGCATAGTAGGCAAAGACTGTTTGTCATGACTACATTCTCAGTGCTGAACGTGGTGTGTCTCAAACATAGAGGGCCCTCCAGGACTGTTTGCAGAATGAATAAATGAATGAATGAATGAATGAGTGGCATGTCAGGTGGGACCTTCCACATCTACAGCAACTTCTAACAAGTTCTCAGCATGCTTATCAAGCCTGGCCACTCTGCAACAGTGACATTAGCTGTCACCTGCATCCAAACTTGCAGAAACTTCTGAATCTGCCTTTGCACAATAGGTACTGGGGCTCTTCATATCCCTCTGGGGGCTGTGCCAGGGCAGCTGCTTTCCCACCCTGCTCCCTCCCCAGTTAAGTCTCTGCTTTTTTTCCAAACCTTTCCACCTGGCTCTGAGCCAGGAAGGCCTCTAAGTCACACTCAGAATTTCCATGACAGTAAATAGACTAAATGAAGCCCTTTCCAGCCCCTGAAAGAGGTCTCTTCCAATTCCGCTGTGTCTGGCAGCATTTTCGTTCCCCCCATTTTGATGCAGGCCTGTGGAAGGTCAATGACTCCTTTAAAAATAAGGAAAACATGGACCAGCGCCCAGTTCCTAACCTGCTGACAGTGCAGTTCTCTGCAGCCAGCCCACAGCTCTCTGCTGAGGCCTTCACAGGGATTTTTCACAAAGGTCTGCAATCTATTATGCTACAGTTGACTGCCGCATTCAAATGTAAAAACAGATCCTTGGATCAACACCCTATAAAAAGCCAAGAAAAATGTGGTAGTGTTCTTTCCTGGCTGGAGCCGAGAACTTTCTGAGGGAGGACTCCTTTGCAAGCCCGCAGCCCTGTACCTGTGTGGTTTTCCTTGTAACTCGATCAACTCAGAATCCCAGCAAGTTTTCGGAGGTTGCAGGTATTAGCCCCCTCATCGTGTAGATGAGGAGCTAAACACACTGAGGGACTAATCACCAAATTATGTTCACCGAATCAGAGCTCTGGGAAAGCCACTTCTAGGTCCTTCATTTTTACTGGGCTCCCTGCCTGCTTCCAATGTGGACTAAACCATTCTGGAAGGTGGCACTTTAAACCTCTGCTTAAAACGTGTCCCCCAGCTAAAATATAGCTACTTTCTCAAAATAAAACAACATACCTGCAGCCCAGAGATCCTGGCCGAGCCTAGACAAAAACAAAGTTTCCTGCCTCCTCGGACACTGCTTGTTACTGGTGCGTAAAAGCCACACAGGAGAAATGTTAGTTAAGAAAGATCAATTGGACTGTTTGAAGGTTGGGGAAAAAGATATCCTTTCTCTCTTTCCTGAGAAAAGATTGTCACCTTTCTCCAATTGTGCCTGCCCCCTCCCCCACCAAGAATGCCATTAGGCAGGGAGCAGTGCAAAGTGTCAGGAATGGTTGGATAACCCATTTTAATTTGTTTTGCTGGCCTGAACTGCCCTGTGCCACACTGGCGCTAGCCCCCCTCCCCCCGGAGGACTGCCAACTTGCTGTTCATATTCTGTCTGCTTCATTTGTTCACCTATTGGCAATTACCTTGCTGAGATCATTGTTTTTCTCTTCTGTATTTTTAGCTCATTATGAAACTTGCAGCAGGATGAGTATCTCAGATCCAGTGCTTGCTTTTCAAAGTTTTTAGCAAGCCTTGTTTTGGCTGAGTGTGTGGAAGTAACTTTCACCGTGCAACAAGATCTCTTTATGCCGGCTTCAGCCAAATGTGTGTTCGAAGCCAAATGTATGTTGAGACTTTTTTTGTTTGTTTGTGAGCTCATAGGTTGCCAGGTATAAATTTATCTGGATAAATATACTCACACATAGCACACACATGGAAGCATACACACACAGATGCTTCTCCCAGTTTATTTATTTCTTTGCAAACAGCTTTATTGAGGTATAATTGATAAACAAAGAGCTGTATATATTTAATGTATACAATTTGATGAGTTTGGACATATGCAAACACCCAGGATGCCACCACCACAATCAAGGCAATAGACATACCCAACACCTCCCAAAGTTTATTTGTGCCTCCTTCCCTTCTTTTTGGGTAGTAAGATCACTTAACATGAATAAGATCGACCCTCTTAACAGATATTTAAGGGCACAACACTGTATTGTTAACTATGGGCCCTATTTTGTACAGCAGAAAAAATATTCTATTGTATGTATATGCCACATTTTCTCTGTCCACTCATCAATTGATGGATGTTTAGGTTGTCTATTGTAAATCATCTCTACTTTAATTTCAATTAAATAAAATCAACATTAAATATTGAATCCTATTCTTGGGTCTAAAATTTTGATTCATTCACTAGCTCATCTTTGGTCTGTGGTCAGTGTCTATGTTATATCACATTCCCTGTGTCTAGCACAGCACCTGGCACATGGTAGACACTCACTGTTTGCTGAATGAGTTAAGAGACAAATGCACAAATTGTTTCCGGATCAATTTTCAGGCTGGGAAAAAAACTTAAGAAGGGAAGAAGTGCCATGGAGACACTGCTTTCTGTTCCATCTTCTGACATTGACTTTGGGGAATTAGGGGGAAGGGAGCTGCTGCTATACGCAGGAATGTGCCTGCATAGAGCTGTGTCCTTCCTGTCATTTAGGTTTCGATTTAACTATCACCTTCTCAGATGACCTTTCCTGGCTACCTTGTCTGGAGAAGCCCTGCCATCACCCATTCCCAGCCCTTCCTCTCACATCACCCTTCTTAATTGTCTCCATAGCACGTTTGAAATGATTTTATCTGATCGTATGTTTATTGTTTGTACTCCTGCCACTCCACCCCACCCCAAAGGACCAAGTCTGTCTTTTCATTGTGGTGCTCAGAACAGTTCCAGCACAGAGTCATTAGTCAACAAAGATTTATTAAATGGCTAAGTAAATGAATCTTCCTTTGCCTCGGCACAGAAGCCTAGAGGGACGGATCAATAGGAAATAGGTCAAAAATGAATAGCACGGCGTCTCCCGAATCCCTCCTTTCTCTTCACCTGCCTCCCCGGCTGGACCCTGGAGAGCCTCACGCTATCTGCCCTTGAATGCCTGGTTTTCCTGTCTAAGCAGCGGATGCCGAGCTCCATGCCCGGACTTTCTGGCTTCCAGCGCTCATTCCTGATGACGTGGGCTGGGAATTGTTGCCTTTGACGTGCTGACACCGCAGCTCCCATTGACACAATAGTGGAGCGGATGGTTCCCTGTCCTGTCCTGCTCACTGTCTTCAAGCTGTCAGCCCTTTCCCGCTAGGCACAGCTGGCACACACGGAAGCGGAGCCCCCACACGCTCACATGGGTTGCTGCCTCTGGGCCCAATACTTTGCTGCTTTTGCCTCAGATGCTGCTCCCTGGCTCACTCCTCATCCTCCTGCCATCTGTCTCCTTGTTCTGTTTTCCCACTTAGGCTCCTACAAAGGCCTCCAGCTTTGATTTTTGGTATCTTTCCTGGACCACAATCGGTCCTCTCCCTCTAGCCACAATAAGTCAACTGGCCTAAGTTAAATGGCTTGTGCCTTCTAGCCTGGACCGCTAACTTACCCCTCCAATGGGTAGCAGTGTTGCCCCAACCTCTCGCTCACCCTGCCTCTTCTAGGCTGTCTTCAGTCCCTTGGTCACTACAGTGCTTGTCCCTCCCTCACCTCCACATTGGCTCTGTTATGCCCAATGGTACCGTCACGTTTTGGGGCACAAGATTGGGTGCTTTATTCTATTTCTTATGAAATGACCATGATAATATATATAATTTATTGTGTACTTTCTATGTGTCAAACATGCCAAAAAACACTTTGTGTGATCCTTTTCAATTATCTTAAAAGTTCTTAGAGTTATGTGTCAGTAAACTGATCTTAGGTATGAGGAAACTAAAGCTCAGCGACATTGAATAGTTTTTCCAAGGTTCTACAACTAGAAATTGGCAGAGTTAGGATTTGAACTCAGGCCTGTCTGATCCCAGAGCTAGTGTAATCACTATACCATACTATCTTTTCTACACCATGACTTTATTTCTACACCTTCTTGGCAGCCCCTGTACTTGCTCTGGAATCAGACAGCCCTGAATGCAAATCTGTACTCTGTAACTCTGGCTATATAATCTTGGGTGAATTATTTCCTTCCTAGTCCAAGATGTTGCATGGGAAATTTAAGAATGTACTTGGCCGTTCTTCCCATCTGAATCTTACCTCCACCTAGACATTGTTAGGTTAATAATGATAACTACCACTGCTATTATAAACTACTACTGTTGATTATTACTGCAACTCCTACTCTTTCTCCTCTAACTACTACTAATATACCGAGCCTTTGCTGAGTGTCAGTCACTGTGCTTGGCAACTTTACATACATTCTTTCCATTTAGCTTCTATAACCTTATAAGGTAGATATTGATAACAGAGTCGTGGAGAAGCTAAACCAATTGTTGAAGATCATCAGCTAAAGAGTGGCCTAGTTAGGATTTGAATGCACATCTGCCTAACTCCAAAGCCTGCTCTTCTTCTCTTGACATGTTTTAATTTTTTGAGTGGGCTGATAGAATTGCTTCCACCCCACTCTTCTCTGTAATTGACTTCCCACGAGCACACTATCAGCACAGTAGCGCAGGCAACCTGCAATGTATTTAAGGCAAATTTAAACGATAATGTTTCTAAAAATCTTGAAGACCTATAGCGGTCTAGCTTTGAGTGGTAAGGTTCTTGCATAGGCAAGACTTGCTTTATGATGTCACGATGTACAAGGGCAGACACCCTAAGGGGTGAGAGAAGGAGATCGTGTTTCCCCCTTTCCATGGCTTGGTTTTCTGTATAATCACTCAGGCTGAGTCCCCTATTCAACTGATAAAGGTGATGCAGCCATCCTCACTGCTGATTTCTCTACAAGAGCTTTACATTGTGGTATGAGAAGGTGAAATGCTTGCTCTTCCAGGTGAACCACACCAACTACTGAAAATCTCAGTTGGAGCACCCAGCGTACAGGGAAATAATGACCACAGTCAGCATCTCTAAAATGTTGAGAGTCATCTAAAATTATACTGCTGTGGGCTAGACAGGATCTGTGGCACCACATGTGTGCCTCTTTTGCTTTTTTCACCATATCTCTCAGCAAGGACCTGACGGTGCTGCTGTGCACGGCAGAGGGCAAGCTTAGGTGCTTGTGCGCCCTTCTGGAATCCCCTGCTTCCCCTGAAACAGGGGTGAGTTTTCTTTAATGTTTTTCATGAAGAAAGCAATGACAAGGAGGAATTTTTTTTTGTTCTTTATTTATTTTTTTTGCTCATGGCCCAATTCTCATTGGTTTTGCATTATATTCCATTTATGAATAAAGATCTTAATGCTTCTCATTGAAAATGGTCTTTTGATTTTGGGAAATGCTGTGATTCTTAATATTCTGAGGAGGCTGTCCGGCTGAAGAAGGGCATTCCTGTTCATTAGAATTGCCTGGGGGGCATCTTCAGCTTAGAATTCACCTTGCCCTTTCTCTTTTGGCAATGATTTGTTCAGCTGAAAAAATATATGTAGGAGTATTTGGGGACCGCCATTATATGTGTTCAGATGGAGAAAAAAATTGCAATATATTGTTCTAACTTCTACATTCCTATCGGTAACACTGGCTAAGGGCTGAAACACAGTTGTTATTAAATAAATATTTGTTCAGTAACAGATATTTAATATGGAGCTTGAGAAATGTCCTCTTAGAAAGTCTGCAGCATCTCACTGCATTCTTCAGTAAGTTCCAATGGACAGGGTCTTTGTACTGTGGTTTGCACATGGACATACAAGCCAGCAGACGCTATTCAAGACAGACTTGATGAGCTTCTGAGCCAAGCAGACCTTCTCTGGGGCTTGGGTGACAACATACACTCTAATGTCGGTGAGGAAGCTCAGTCTGGTGCCTGGAAGGAAGGGGCTTGGGAGCCTCCCAACACAGTGGGTTGTCATGGCTTCTGATGTTCTCAAGATAGACAGAGGTAAGGGTAAGCTTCTCTTGGGGAGTTTTGGACAGTGGCATGAGCAAGAGGAAGCATAAGCAAGAGATGAAGAGCACTGTGGACACTAAGGTTAACAGGCTGGTTTGTAGACATACGAGAAATCCTATTCTAGATTCTTGGAAATAAGGTGGTTAAATGGAGTGGAATGCCACTGTCATGCAGGTGGAAGTGATCAAAGCAGAAGATACTCTGGTTACATAAATATATGTCATGCCAAGTGACACTCAGTGGCTAGTGGAGGATGTTTCAATCACTACGTGTTTGATATGTGCAGTGATGAGGGTTGGGATGTCTCAAACCATCCCAACTCTTACACCATTAGGATCCAGGGTTGCTGCTGACCTTACACCACACTCTGAAGTCTGCAAAATTGATCACACACCCGAATTTCTTCTGCCATGTTTGCTGCTAGATTATTTCTTTTAGCAATTTTTATTGAAAGACTCTCCTTGGTCTCTGCTCTTAGATATTTTGAAAAATCATCCAACCTTCTCGAGCAATATCTTCTGTGCTTGGATACTCTGCTCTTCCTTCCCTTTTCCTTAGATTAGCCTTCCCAGCCTAGCCCTATTTTCATCCTAGTGTTAGGCCTATTTCAACCTGTTGAGACAAGGAAGGAGGGGAGGGAGAAGCAGCTGACAGGAGGCTTTACCACCAGCTCACATTTGACAGAAGGGCAAGTTACAACGTTTCCAGGCTTTCTTCTGTTTTCTAACCTGTACCTGGAGGATCAGAATGCTGAGTTACTGCCCAGAAGAAGTGCCGTTAAAAAGCCAGTAAAACCACTGTGAGATGTGGAGGGCTGTGCCCAGGCCCAGCAATCCATGGGGTCTTTCTCTCATGCAGATCGTAAACATCCGTGGGCAGGGCTGGAGAGCCAGGGGGAAACAGGAGGGGGGCTCCCCTGGGAACAGGAGCAGGCAGCAGCTTTGGAACTGATACAGCTCTGGAAAGGTTACTGGGATGTCGTGACAGGCAAGACAAAGGTTACAAATCAAGTATTCATTCCGAAACATCTGCATCAAGCACCAGGAGCAGGCTAGTGAAAGAAAAAGAGTGTGGACTTTAGATTCAGCAACTGTAGGATTTTAGCCATGGTTCCAACACTAGCGTGGCACAAGGAACCTTCTCTGAGCATCAGCTTCCTTGTTGGTAAAATGAGGCTGCACCAAAATTCATCTCAAAAGGTTGCTGTGAAGATCAAAAGTGATAAGTGACCTAGAAAAATTGACACACAGTTGTGAATCAATTACTTTTTGTTCTCTTTGCCTTGTTTGTCTCCCCTTTGGAGTTTATTCTGAAATTCTTTTAAAAAATCAAATAAGGAAATTGAATCTTGGCAATATGCAAACCACTATGTTTGAGTGAGTGGAGAAGTGATGAGAATAAATAGTTTCTGACCTTAAAAAACTCATATTCTTTTGCTCAGCAATACCAATGAATAACCCAGGAGGATGCTGTGGTGCTCACAACCATCACCACCCACACAGTGAAGTCTGGTCTTCCTTTGAAGCAAAGGAAATTAGAGATTAGAAGCACAGGATGATGAGCTGGAAGAGGCTAGGTAGTTTTATAGATGGAAGAAAATTGAGCCCCAGGCAGCTGGAATAATCTATGCAGAGTCCCCTAGATGGAAGTGTTTCAGAGCCAGGACTTGAACCCAGGCACCCTGACCCTCAACTTATCCCAAGGCTCATATTTGACATGAAGGCTGCATGAGTTACTGCACGGGTATAGTAACAGGCATTTCTTTGGCTCTTGATCTCCTGTAGTTTTAACACAAAATTTCAGTTTGGAAAAGTAATAGCCAGGCTGGAGAATAAGGACATTTAAATTCCTAAAAGTTTCTGTGAGTCCAATCCTAAAATAAAATGTGTTGATCTTTCCTCTGTGGTCTAGGTTAGTGAGGCTGGATCAGCTACCTGACCATGCCCAGTCTGCGGGTCTATACATTAAGAAAGGAGAAGGCTTGTGTGCCCTTCCAGATCCGATCTCCACCCTGCTCTATTCTGCCTTGGGAGGCTGACCTGCGTGGACTTCATCACCATGCTCTCTTTGTCCTCTGTCTTCCTATTTGGTTTGGTCACTTGTATGTTTTGGCAAGTGATCAGAGTGAGGGAGAAAAGTAAGGTTGGGGTATTATTCTCCTGGCTTCCTCCTCTGTTGGGTCACTGAAGACTGGTCTCACCTTCTGAGGGCTCCTGTTGGGGGACTCTCACTGTATAGCTCCCTTCTTTGGTTCTGGTAACAGCTCCCTCCCCTGGTGCCTTTAGGGTGTGGGGTAGTACAAGCTCTCCACTAAGGCAAGCCCAGGGATGCTACACCATCCCTTGTTGTTTCCTTACACTCTGCCCACAGTTTTATGGATAGTTTCTTTATTCAAGTATCCTCCCAATTTGAATGTGTCATCCCCCCCCCATCACTACTCTGACTGATACAGCTTCTTCAATTTCATGGAAAAGAGCCACATTATTTTAAAATTGAGCTCAAGAGGGATAGTAAAAGGGAATGAAGAGTTTATCTTTGAAAAGAGAAAGCAATTAAACTGACAGGTAAAATTAAAAACTACCTTTAAGTTTTTAACAGAGGGGAAAACATGAGAGATTATTTTCCTATCAGGCATTAAATATTTTTCTGAATTTTGTGGGCATTCAAAGGTCATTACATGAAATCATTTCTCAAGGAAACCCCAGATTGAGAGGGAAGAGGAAACAGGCACAGGAACAACAACGAAGTTGTAAGGACTGCAGTTCTTAGAGGTGGTCTTCAAGGGTTATAAGTTTCCTTTTTTATTTTCATTATTTATTTATTTATTTATTTTGAGACAGAGTCTCACTCTGTTGCCCAGGCTAGAGCGCCGTGGTGTCAACCTAGCTCACAGCAACCTCAAACTCCTGGGCTCCAGTAATCCTCCTGCCTCAGCCTCCCGAGTAGCTGGGACTACAGGCAT
>CAUYRT010063641.1:0-28262 GCA_963574885.1 Lepilemur ruficaudatus | reverse complement strand
TTTGTTTTGAGACAGAGTCTCTGTCGCCCAGGCTAGAGTGCCTTGGCGTCAGCCTTGCTCACAGCAACCTCCAACTCCCGGGCTCAAGCGATCCTTCTGCCTCAGCCTCCTGAGTATCTGGGACTACAGGCACACGCCACCGTGCCCGGCTAATTTTTTCTATATATTTTTAGTTGTCCAATTAATTTCTTTCTATTTTTAGTAGAGACAGGGGTCTTGCTCTTGCTCAGGCTGGTTTTGAACTCCTGACCTTGAGCAATCCACCCGCGTCGGCCTCCCAGAGTGCTAGGATTACAGGCGTGAGCCACTGGGCCCAGCCCCCTAGCAAGTTATTTTGTGAATATCAACAAAATGATTCTAAAGTTTATGTGGAAAGACAAAAGACACAAAATAGCCAACACAATACTGAAGAAGAACAAAGTCAAAAGGCTTATGTTACTTGATGTTAACACTACTGTAAAAGTACAGTAATCAAGAATGCATGGGTATTCAAGGAAGAACAGACAAAAAATCAATGGAACATAAAATAATCCAAGACAGACTCACACATATAGACCACTTATCTTTGACAAAGGTGCAAAGGAGATTCAATGAAGAAATCATAGTTTTTTCAACAAATGGTACTGAAACAATGGGCATCATTATGAAAAAAAATCAATCTAGATACAGACCTTCTTTCTAGTTTTTACAAAAGATTAACTCAAAATAGATCAGAGACCTGAATGTAAAACTGTAAAACTTCTAGAAGATAACGTAGAAGAAAAGCTAGGTGACCTTGGGTTTGGGGATGAGTTTTCAGATGCAACAACAAAAGTGCAATACAAAAAAAAAAAATTGATAAGTTGGAATTTATTAAAATTAAAAACTTCTGCTTTGCAAAAGATACTTTTAAGAGAATGAAAAGATAAGCCAAAGACTGGGAGGATATATTCGCAAAACACATATCTGATAAAGACCTTGTACCCAAAATGTAAAAAAGAACTCTCACAACTCAATATAAGAAAACAAACAACATAATTTAAGAAGGGACAAAAATTCTGAACAGACATCTCACCAAAGAAGATACACACAATGACAAACAAGTATATACAAAGATGCTCAACATCACGTCATCAGAGAATTACAAGTTAAAACTACAATGAGATATCACTACTACCTACTAGAATGGCTAAATTTTTTAAAAAAATTAAAAAAACAAACCCTGACAACACCAAATACTGGCAAGAATCCAGAACGATGCAAAATGGTGTGGCCCCTTTGATGACAGTTTGGCAGTTTCTTACAAAGCTCAGCATAGTCTTACTGTACAATCCAGCAATCACACTCCTAGGGATTTACTCAACTGAGTTGAAACCTTATGCCAGGACAAAGCTTATATATGAATGTTTATGGCAGTTTTATTCATAATTGCCAAAAAATTGTCACCAACCAAGATGCACTTCATTAGGTGAATGGATAAACAAATATTCCATACAATGGAATACTATTCAGTGACAAAAAGAAATGAGCTATCAAGCCATGAAAAGACATAGAAGAAAATGTAAATGCATATTGCTAAGTCAAGCTAGTCTGCAAAGGCTACACAATCTATGATTCCAACTATATGACATTCTGGAAAAGGAAATACTATAAAGATAAGGGAATTCTGAACTATCTGCTTAATTCTTCTGTAAATCTAAAACTGTGCTAAAAAAAAATAAAGTCCATTAATTAAAAAAAAACTTGGTGGCTTAAAATAACAATGGTTTCTTTCTTGCTCACACTTTATGTCCATGCCATGTTGGCTGCTTTTTCCCTATTCAGGGACAGCCTGGTTGATGGAACCTCCCCATTTTGCATATCACCGTGAAAGAAAGCATAGAAAATCACACAGTGGCTCTTAAAGATGATGAACCAGACATGGTACATTGCTTCCGCTCACATTTCTTTATGAGCAAGTCATCCAATCACACCTGCCTTTAAGACGGTAGGAATGCAATTTTATCATGTGCCCAGAAAAAGAAAAAATTAAAATACCATTTATTAGTTCTAATTACCAGCATTCCCTGCTCCCTAGTTTCTTCTCCTGGTACAACATCACCACCAGGACACTTATGCACACGAAACTTTTGTTCCAGCATGTGGAGGACCATGCTGGCTGCTCAGAGACAGAGGCTCTGCCAGCCCACTGATCCCAGCTAGTGACACTGCTATACCTCAAGCAAGCTCCAACTGCTTAATTGCTTCTTCACTCTGAAATCCCTCCTGAAAAACCTAGCTCTTCTATGAAGTTCTCCCTTGGCTTCAAACCTTTAGCATCAATTTATAAGAGGGAAAAGTCCAAAAACAGACAGAAGAAAGGTTGAGAAAAGTGTGCTTCAAAAAGCCTTTGTAGGTAAGAAGATCAAGGACCTCCATACCAGCTTTCACTCCATTGAGGATTGCTCAGCAAGATGCTTGAACTGTCTCCTCCTCTGCCACCACAAAAGCAGATGGCAGGCTACAAAAGGACACTTCAGTTGTAAAGAATTTCAAAGTCTTGTTCTTTTCATGGTGGCCAAGAATGCCTTAAGCATTCTAAAGCTGAGATAAGTGGAAGAAAAGGTATTACTAAGGACTTCTTGATTTGCATTTAACAAAAACTGGACTTAAACTAGCTTAAGCACAATGAGAATGATCTGCTTTGTGTAAACAAGAAGTCCAAAGGACGGGGCTCACTTCAGAACTGTCTAGATTCAGTAATTGATTTGAACAATATCATCAGATCACTCTGTCTACCTCTCTTTGATTTTCAGTGTTGATTTTATTCTCAGGTAATTTTCCCCCATATGTTACAAAAATGGCTTAGGGAGTTAAATCTATCCCAAATTTTCAGGAAGTTAGATCATTCAGGAAGAGAGAGACAGGAACAGAAACACAGAGACAGAGAGAGTATCTCTGCCACTGGTTCCAGCAAAAGAAGCAGGACACTGAGTATGCTAATTGATCCAGCCTGGGTCACACAACCATCTTTGAACCAACTGCATGGTCACTGTATTGGGTCCCACAGGATCAATATGGAATGGGCTTCTTGTCAGGAAAGATGGTTCTGTTTCCAGAAAAGAGAAGAGGAAGAGAGCTCCAGTCATCAGAGCCTACCACAGTAAGAGGACAGACTCAAGCAAATACACAAACGTGTACATGAACACACACACACACACACACACACACACATATTGAGACAGCCCTTCCATCCTCAAACTCCTCGTCTTGGAAATGGGTTATGGTTCCAGGATTGTCTAAGGCTTAAGAAGACAGAATCAGTCCTCCAGAGTGGCAGCCATGCTGCTATCCCTCCATTAAGATGGGACTTGCCTGTGGACACTCTTCCAGCCCCTCCGTGGCTGAACACCCCACTTTGTAATATCCTAATATTTACACCCACCTCGTGCCCCACCAAGAGCCCATGATATCTTAAGGAAAATGTTGGTTTGCATTTTTCTTTGCATTCCATCATATGGCCCAGGAATAGTCATTCAGCCAGTATTGGATGGATGCCTGGATCTCTGGATCCATTGTTAGAGAGAATAAGGAGCTTCTAAGAAAGAAGATACGGTCCCTGACTCTAGAATCGTTTTACTTTGTCACGGACAATTGGAACACCTCTTAACAGAACAGAACAGATTTGCAAATAAAAGCAACAACAAGAATAAATTAACTTCATAAGATTTGAATCAGATAGTGATCAGAGGATGCCAAGTAAAAGAGTAAACAAAGTCAGGTTTGCACAGTTGTGGAGTGTACTTAGAGACAGCTTTTGCTTTCTGTCACTTGTGCTCACATCTTATTCATGTCAGTAATGTGATTCTCAAATGGGAGGGACACATGGCGGATGCAGAGAGCAGCTTGGATTGGAAGGGCCCATGGTGCTTTGATTAGCACAGAAGAATAAGCCCTGGGGCTCTATTTCCTGCCCAGGCCTAGAAAAGTCCATGGCTGCCTCCCTTCCCTGGCCACCAGTACCCCACTCATCCAACCATCCTCCATCTGGGAGTAGGTAATTTCTCCATTTGCAGAGAGTAAAAGTCCCTCCCATCCTTCCTCCTCTGACATATGCAGACTACACATTAGCATGGAAATGTCTCGTGCCATTAGTGAGTAACGTGCTGAATAATTAGGCTATGAAAATCTAACGGCAGGGATTTTTTGTTTTATTAGCAATTTTCCATCCTATTGTGTTAATTTCATCTCATGTCAGCCGGCTTTCTGAGTAAACAATGATCACAGGCAGACATCATTTCCCAGCACATTGTGAGTGACTTAACAGACCAGAAAATGGCTTAACTTGCCTTTTGTCTTGCAGCCTCTGCCTTCTGTTGATGTCACAAGATCTCCAGTCCCTGGTTTTTTATGACCCTGGAATATTCATTTCCTCTTTGTCTGTGTGTGTCTTTCTCTGCCTGTCTGTTCTCAATCTATCTCCAAGTCCCCCTTGCCCATACTTGTTTTTCTTTTTCCCCCCCTCCCCTTTTATGCCATCGCCTCTCCTATACCTCTGTACCCCACCTGTAATGATAACTCACTATTCAACACCTTATTCTTTTCAAATAATTATCACATTCCTCTTGCATTCTCTGCCTCACTTTAATTTTTTCCATACACCTTCTTTGGTTTCTTTTACTTTCCTCCCCAATTCATCTGCTTTTCCTTCCACTTTAACTATCTTCTTAGTATTCCTTCCCCACCCCTCATTCTACCTAGCTCCTGGAGTTCTATCTATCAGCCTCTCACTCCCCTCAAACACACACACACAACTCAGTCTCTCCTTCCTGCTCAGCAAGATTCCTGGCTGACAGATGATTAATATTGGATCCAGCCATGTTGGAAAGTTTAATGCTTTTTCTATTATCCCCACAGTCATCAAACATCTGCAAGTTTCTCCCAGAGCAGAGAAAAAGTTCCGGTACTTAGTATGTTGTTGTTGTCCAAGTTGCAAAAGCAGCTGCCAAGTCCCTGAGAAAGATGGTGGACAAAGATACTGGCAGCATTTATCTGTATCACCATGTAGGGCAGATCTGATGGGGGGGGGTCATGCTTGACCAGTGGCCCTTTCTTTTGTTCTGTTCCTTTCTTTCTGACTCCAGGAGAGTATAAATCGGTATTCCCCCGAGGCAGGATAATGCTTACTGGCTTTACTCAAATATCCAGGCCAAAGAACTAGAACAATGAGGCAATATCTCCTAAAAAAAAAGATATGGCCAACTGCCAATAACTCAAGCACTCAATCTATGCATCCATGGAAGACCGATAACCTGGCAGGCTGCCAACTGGGGCAGCAGTTTGGGACAAGCCAAAGAAATCTATAATTTTCACAATTAAGCCACAGAATACAACTGCTAAGGAGCATAAATGCTTTCCCTTTGATTTTACCTACCCTTGTCTCCTCATCATTCAGCCACACTTCTTCACTATAATATTCAACCCATACATGGTTGTTTGACATCTTAAAAAATCAACTGGCTTAATGAGATTTTAGCCCTACAAAAACTGCTATGACTCCAGTGAAAAAGAGATACGGGACAGGGTACAAGAAGCTTTTGAAAAGCATCAAGACCCAAAAGGACCCAGGATTTTTGCAATCTCTCCTATACCCACAACTGTGCAGTAGGAAGCACAAAAATATGGAGAATAATTTCTATGAACTCAAGAAAATGTTGGTTAGACAATAAAATAGAAATAGGTAACTGCTAGATTGTGTGCAGTAAGCTACACACATAACTGCACTTTAGAAGAGAAATAGCTAATGTAATTCCATGAAGTCAAAGGCAATTTAAGTCAGGGTTTAAACGTTCTTGGGTAGAGAAACAAAACAATCAAAGAGCAAAGGTGGAATTGTAAATGGTCTAGGATTCCAGAAAAGGCAGCCTTGCTGCTGTGAGCAGAGCACACTCACACCACTTAGCAGTAGGAGGCCAGTGGACACTTCCAGCTGCTGTCCTGGCACAGACACCTCACCAGCATCACCCCAGGACTGGACTACAGAGATCGGTATGCTTAGTGCATCGTAGACCAATCTTAGAACCAGAAACGGGCAAGCCAACCTCATTCTTACCACACCTTCTTCCTCTCAGCTCTCACCACCTATCCATACCGATATCCTGCATCAGGCATACAAACACCCCCCACGCTCACTGCTGCACTAGCAAAAATCACCCAGCACGGACTTCACCCTGCATTCAGCACATCAGCATTCAGCACCACGGCCAGCGCCTGCGGCAGCAGAAGAGAGACAGACCCAGAAAGGGCAGCAGGAAAACATAGTCATTCTCTCGGTAGTCAGCCAGCGGGCTCCTATTTCTTTCTCTTGTTTCAGATGCTTTTTCCCTCTGGGTCCACTGGGGGCCACTGTGTCTGGGTGTCCATAAAAACTGACTGTGTTGTACTAACCTATTCACCGATTAACTGCTAGGGGAAGAGAGGAGAAAGCATCCCTCTGCTCCACCACTTATGTGCATAACTCCCTCCCTCTCTAAGACTGATTGTTTTTGACAAATACTGTAAACTCCTTCCCACGTCCTGCTACTTGGTGACTAAGAGAACAGGCTCTGCAGTCAAGCTGTCTGGTCTAAACTCTACCACATAGTCTCTGTATAACCCTGGGCAAGTCATCTGCAAAATGGGGATAAAAATTGTACCTATCTCATTGGTTTTGTTATTATTATGGTGATCATTAGGATTATCTGGCCACACTGGCTGTCTTGCTGTTGCTTGAACACACTCCGGCCTCAAAGCCTTTGCAGCTGCTATTTCCCGCACTTAGCAGCTTTCTCCCAAGATACTGACGCAGATTGCTCCCTTGCTTTCTGCAGATCATCAGTTAGACCTTCCCTGATCACACCCTTCAGCACCTCCCTCTCCACGGCTTTATTTTTCTTCCTAAATTTTATCACAGTCTGATGTACTAAATATTATTTTTGTGTTTTCACTTTCTCTTTCCTCTTTTAGAATATAAGCTGTATGAGGACAGGAATTATGTTTTGTTCACTTGTATCCCTAGTGCCATTAAACAGCACCTGGCATGTAACAGCAGTTCAAAAATACTGGCTGAATGCAGTATTATTACTAAAATGATTATTCAGGATGGTTTCCTCTCTTTTGTACAGGAACAAACTGAGACATAAACACATGTGATCCACCTAAAAAATGCAAGCCAGTGGCACAGAAAATAACGAATTCTGAGCCAACCCTTCAACCTATTGCACTAGAACAGCCCACAAGCTGGTGCAGTGTTCAAGACACGGCCTTAGCGGAGACTCCACCCTGGAGAACAGCCACTTGTTGAGCATCAGATATGTTACCCATCATTTCCCACAGCATGCTACGCAGTCCTAGTGACACCAGGTCCCTCAAAAGAGGTCTAAATTCAAGATCCTGTAAGAAATTTCAATGAAGGAGCAATTTTTGGGATTAAGAAACCTGTGTTAGCCATTAACATGCTATGATCTCCCTGGCCTCTGTATCTGAATCCTAAAAATGGGGGTGGGAAGGGAATGGCAGCTCCCAGTTTGGCAGAGACAATAAATGAAATCATGCCTTCTCCCAGAAGAAGGCACACTATGCATGCCAAGTGATGGTGTTAATGACATACTCAGGTGCTTTCTACAATTTGCAACTAGTATTAAAGGGTAATAGTTACCTGTTTCACCTTCCTAAGACTACACCATGCAGAATGTCCTGGCCTTAAAGCAATGACCTGCTGCTCTCATCTTTATCTGGGTTTTTGCCATTTGCACTGACTTACTGATGACAAGAGATAGAGCTAAGAGAGTTGGTTCCAAGAATATTAATTGACTTCCCTATTTGGTGATGCTTACTTTCTCACCCCCTCTGTCTCTCCCTCCCTCCCTCCCTCTCTCTGTCTCTCTCCTCTTTATCTCCCTCCTTTTCTCCTCTCTCCCTCTCCCTCTCTCTCTCTCTCAATACAGGCAATAGCTCCTCACAAGCAATTCCCTCAACAGCCAGAGCAGCCCAGGCAGCAGCAGGCTCCATGGCTGCAGAGGAGGCAGCAGAGCATGAGGAGTTTCCTCCTCTCACACAGGAAGTAAGAGCACTGCGCCAAGCGATGGGGAGGGGCCTGGCGGCTCTAGAATCTTAGATCTTCTCCAGGAGCCTGGCAGCGGGTTGGGTTGCCGTGAGCACACACACCACACAGAGTGGCTTCCAGCTGGCGCAGAGAGTTGTATCCTCAGCACTGCTGGGAGGAGCCGAGGAAGGAGGGGGCCAGAGCCAGCTCTGGGCTGGAACTGAGGTGCAGCCGTGACAAGAGCGGGGATCTCAAAGCCATAAGGTAGCACCATGGAGTTGGACACAATCTCAAGCAAGGAAATCCATCTGTCCTTGAGACTCACGGAGGGAGAATCCTTTCCTGAAGGTCACAGGGAATGGGAAGGAAAGGCCAAATGTTTCCGAGGGACTCGGGCTCTGCTTCAGAGAGCTGGAAAAAGCAGCCCGTAAATAAGCCCAAGACATCAAAGTCCACAGATTCTCCCAGCTCTCTGGGCATTGCCAACCTGAGCTGTGCTTCTGGACAAAGCCCCTAACCAATATTACATATCCTTGTGGTACATAACATTTGGATCGTGCATTAAGATTTGGAAATGCCTTCTAGAAAATGCTTTAAATCTTGGTAGCTATAGCCAAGATTGCAGGCTCTGCTCCCCACTGAAGCATTTCCTGTCAGTGCCAGCCCCAGGGCCACTTCTCTATGACCACTTCTCTCCTTCTCCAGGAGCCCAGCCCGGCCCCCAACCAAGGCTCCCCTGCTCCCCTCTCCAAGCAGACTTTCTGTTAAAATGCCTGAGACCCTGGCACCCAGAGCAGGAGGCAGAAAAAGAACAGTGGAAGCGTCTCTGAGAAACAAGCAGAGGGACCAAGGCAGGCAGGGTGAACATTAGGGCTCTGGAATCAGACAGCCTGGGGCCACAAGCCAGCTCCACCTCCTACTAGCTGTGTGTTCTTGGACATATTACTACTTAACCTCTGTGCCTCAGCTTCCCCATCCAGAAACAGAGGTGGTGATAGCAGCACTTAGGGCCTGGCCAGCTTGAGGGGATTAGGTGATAGAGCAGGGAGGGGATTAGCACGGTGCCTGGCCCCAGGCACTCCTCAGTAGAAATTAGCACTCCAACGAGGGCATGGCGTTTCTACGGGACAGGTGGACGCCTATGGTTGAAGTAGCTGTTGTGAACTGTAGGAGGTATAGCCCACCCTACACAACTTGGTGAATTTCCTGCAAAGAAATATTCCTGTGGGCAGAGAAAAGGGAATTCTTATGCACTGTTAGTGGGGATGGAAATTTGTAGAGCCTTTAGGAAGAACAGTATGATGATGGTTCCTCAAAAACTAAAAATAGTACTACCATAGGATCCAACAATCCCATTACTAGCTATATCTAAAGGAAAGGAAATCAGCTTATCAAAGATACAACTGCATCCCTGTGTTTATTGCAACACTATTGACAATAGCCAAGATGTAGAATCAACCAAGGCGTCCACCAACAGATGGATGGATAAAGCAAATGTGATATATATGTGTGTGTGTGTGTGTGTATGTATACACACACAATGGAATACTATTCAGCCATTAAAAAGAACAAAATCCTGTCATTTCTGGCAACATGGATGAGCCTAGAGAACATTATGTTCAGAGAAGTAAGCCAGGTACAGAAAGATAAGTACCGCATGTTCTCACCCACACGCAAAAACTAAAAAGGTTGCTCTCACATAAGCAGAGAGTAGGATAGTAGTTACCAGAGGCTAGGAAGGGAAGGAGGCAGGGGAGGATGGCAAGAGGTTGGTTAAAGGACACAAAATTACAGCTAAATAGGAGAAATAAATTCTAGTGTCCTATAGTACTGTGAGGTGACTAAAGTTAACAACAATTTATTGTATATTTTCAAATAGCAAGAAGATTTTGAATGTGCCCAACACAGAAACATGATACATGTCTGGGGTGATGGATATGCTAATTACCCTGATTTGATCATTATACACTGCATGTATCATAATTTCACTCTGTACCCCATAAATACGTACAATGATTATGTGTCAATTAAAATATTTTTAAAGCCCTGTGGACACACAACTCCCACTGACTCGGGGCCCCCGTTCTCATACTGAGGTGTCCCATTTTCCTCTGGTCACCTCTTTTAAACTCCCTGAATCCTAGGCCAGGGGGCCCTCGGTATTCCCATAAGCCCTTGGCTCCTTTGTGGAATCAGACTGAGAAGAGCAGGCAGGAAAGGCAGGGGGCTCTTCCCTCACCCCCTTTCCCCAGCCCTGCGACACTTCCCTCCCCAGCTCCCCCAAGTCCCTGCAACACCTGTTGGGGTGGGAGCCAAGTCTTCTCCGGCTCCCACCCCTCCCTCCACCCGGGATCTCCCTCCTGAGTGCAGCCGCACCTGTATTTGTTAATCAAGCCGTGGAGGACACAGTAATTGCCCAGCAGAAAACACGGGTGCAGATGTTAGGGAGCACCGGGGCAAAAGCACTAAATGAGATTCTTGTTTTCCAAACAGAGCCCGAGATTTAATTACAGCCTTTCCAAGTGCTTATTAAAAACCCTTATTTTTTTTCCTTATTGTTTTCCTGCATGGCACATATTGAATCAGCCACTGCTGTTGTCTTGTTTTTGGAGCGTTCATAAAAAGAACCGATGTGGAAAATTGCAAACACAGATTGTACCCAAACAATATCTTCTCCCTTTGCTTTCTTCCTCTTCTTTCTTCCCACTGAATAACAACATTGGAGAGTGTATTCAGCGCACATCCGAGCTCTTCCCCAACAGTCAAAGGGGGTCTTTCGGCGCTCGGGGACCACCCCTCCACCTGCCTGAGAAAGAGGTGCAGGCCAGCAGAGCACGGCACATGTCCTGTGGGAAACGGGAGGGGACGGGTGTGCGGAAGACGTGGAATCCCAGACCGTCAGAGCCAAGAGGGCCCTCGGCAGAGTGGACATCACCCTCCCACGACAGCGGAGGAAAGTTCAGGCCAGGAGAGGGGAAGTGGAGCCCAGACACAGCCAGTTCTCCACCCACGGGGCTGGAAGGCTTTCCGCCGACAGGCACAGCCCTTCTTGGTGTTTCTGGGATCTGTATCCAGAAAGACCTGTGGACTCTTCTTTGCAGCCTGTAATGTTCCTCATCTGAAAAGGGGCTTGGTCTCTCCATGCCTTCTCAGCTAGAACGTCTGTCCCATATCATACAAGGAGCAGGGCCAGGGTCACACCAGGTGTGGTGCTGCCAGGGGCTCAGATTTTTAATTTCCTCCTTACCTCTGAAAGATGCTGCCTCTCGGACAAACAAGCCTGTTTCCCAGCCCTTTCTCAGAAAGTATCCATGGGCCAAAGTCCTAAGGGTGCCCCAGGGGAAAGGGATTGGACCCCTCCGAGTGTCCCCAAGTCACCATGTGCCAGCCCCTCCCTCTCTTCTTCTCCCCATTTGGATCTCAAATCCAGCCTTTGAGGGCAAGGCAGCACCTCTCCCCACGACATCTTCCCTCCACGCTGCTCGACAGACGGGGGGGCGGGGTGCAAGTAGTGCCAGTTGAGAGGAGTGTCACAGGAACTCTTCTCATCAAACAATGGTTAAAATTTCACCTCTTTCAGCTGGGCACAGTGGCTCACGCCTGTAATCCTAGCACTCTGGGAGGCCGAGGCAAGTGGATCGCTCAAGGTCAGGAGTTCGAAACCAGCCTGAGCAAGAGCAAGACCCTGTCTCTACTAAAAATAGAAAGAAATTAATTGGCCAACTAAAAAATACATATAACAATCAGCCGGGCATGGTGGTGCATGCCTCTAGTCCCAGCTACTCAGGAGGCTGAGGCAGGAGGATCACCTGAGCCCAGGAGTTTAAGGTTGCCATGAGCTAGGCTGACGCCATGGACTCTAGCCCGGGCAACAGAGTGAGACTGTGTCTCATAAAAAAAAAAAAAAATTCCACCTCTTTCTTCCATCCCCTGCTCCTCATACTCTATCTACCATGGGTGCCAGCCCCCATCCTCCATCCTGTTCATTATCTCATTAGCCTCATCGGGAAGGAAGGTAGAGCTGGGTGGGGAGAGCAGGCCTCCTCTCTCCTTGCTCCCTGACAGCAGCCCTGCTGAACCCTCACCCTGCTACACTCCACTCGGGTCCCTCCTGGGCGAGGAGGGGGCCGTCTGTGCTTGGATTGTCAGTCTTGACCTTTGCCATGTGACTCCAGAGGAGAACTCTTGCTTCCCTCCTGAACTTCATTTTCCTCCATCCTTCAAATCCTACTTGTTAGCCTTACACAGTGTTGGGTGTTGGGGCAGGAGGATCTGTAGGAAGAGAAGGCAATTGGCAGATCCCTGTGTGATACTCCCAGTCCCAGGTAGAGTGGACATGCAAAGTAGCATCCAGGTAGTGTGGAAAGCTCACTGCACCAGCATGTACCTCACCCCTTTTGGGTAAGGTGTGACAATGCCAATAAAAATTTAGAAAAGCTGGCATTTCTGCTGAAACTGCCCAGGTCTAATCTCCCCAGCAGAATTATTGAAATTTACAGCAAAAAGGCTGTGCTGAATGCTCAGCTCAATTCTCAATGTCCATTTCACCCTCCATCCCCAGAGCTTGCAAAGCCAAAAATGACACTTCCCAGACCTCTTACAGCTCAACTCTGGTTCTGCCCATTACATGCATTTGTGCCAGATGTGGGGGCTAGAACCCAGGAGACACCGTCTTTCTGCAGAGGCACAGTCAAGCAGTATTGGTGGTGGCTGGATTCAGGGCCCATGGTCTTGTCAACAGCTTCAAGGATGTGGGGCAGCTGTGATGATGACAGTGGAGGGAACATTATGGCAGCAGTTTTCTGCCCTTGTGGCCTTCAACTTCATTCTTCTGGCTCTTCCAGTGATTTTTGTAACGACCTAATTCTCTGTATAAAATCCCTTTCTGCTTGAAATACCTAGAGCGGTTTCTGTTTCCTGCCTTATGTTTTGACTGATAGTCTTCATGTCTATTTTGCAAACAAAGCTCCCAAGGTCCCACAGCAACTTAGAAGGCAGAACCAGGGCCAGAATCAACCCTCCTCACTCTAACCCAGAGCTCATTCAGTGGCAGAGTGAATAAGAGAGTAGCTGTCCCTTCAAAACCCCCCTCCTTTCCTCCCCCAACCTCCCCACCCCTCACCCAGCAGGTGTGTGCATGTAAATACACAGGGCATGGCCACCTGTGTGCCCGGTCACAGACTAATGCCATGCATCCCAATACTGAGGGGTTTTGTCCCAGTGCCACCAAAGGTCCAATCGGCTCAGCTGTGACCTTTGTGCTGTGGCTCTATTAAAGTGTTTTCAGGGAACAAGCTTTCATTTCATGGACGATTCAGAATCTCCGTTCAGAGGAAATTGATGTTTGGCCAGGCATTTCTCACTTGCGAGCTGGTCAGAACTCACAGTGAGAGCAGATAAAGACAACGTTAAGTCGGCAGCTTAGAACAACAAATAGAAAAGCCGAATGGATAAGAAAAGTCTCTGAAGGTGATGCCGCAAAAAACTTATGTTCCCCTCCCTGGGGAAGCTGTAATGGCCTGTCCCCTGGGGCCCACCAGCCAAAGCAAACTTACGGACACGTTACACATCAACTGACTCCCGGGGACTCTGCACTTGGGTTTCCCGGCGGAACCGTACTTGGACCTGACAGGGTTGCAGCCAGGCCTTTGGCTCAGCCAGAGCTTCCTTCTGAAGATGGAAAATTCGGTCCATCCTTGTGGAGGGGGCAATGGCAAACAGAGGAAGGGGATGTGAAGGAGGGCAAGAAAATAAGAGAAGATTCCACGGGGAAATAGGAGGTGGTCTGACCTTCAGAGGGTCCATTGTTATTCCCTCCCTCCCCAGCTCTTCTTTTCTGACCCTAAAACATGTCGCATTGTAAGAATCGACCTGGAAGGAGTGCGATGCGCACCACCCAGCATATGGACACGCTTGAAGCTCTGACTCCAGGGGTCACTTGTCCCAAAGCCAATCTACAGACCTTCTCATTTGTCCCAAAGCCAATCTACAGACCAGGTCTATTCATGGGAAAGTTTTCACCAGACGTATGCAAAATGAAAATAAGGATAACGCAGGCTGTGGTGTGGTTTGGGGTGGCGTGTGCACCAACTATGCTTTCCCAGGAAAACCGTCCTTTCTTCTGAGATTATTGACTTCCTGGGAATAGCCCCTTTTTCATGTTACAATATTCTTTCTTTTATGAACTGATAATAACAGTAATGGTGGTCCTGCTATCGTTGCTGCTATTATTTTAAGGTGGGGAGGAGAATTGTTTCTTTTCCTTTTCTTTTTTAACGTTCTTACTTGACAAAAGAAGTCAGCTCCCTCACGTCACCCCCAGTTTGTTTGTCTTGTACTGGTCTGGGCAGCGTGCAGACCTACAGCTCCCCCCACCTGCCCCCACCTTTGCAAGAGTGATACAAGGGCCCCAGGGCACGCCTCTCCCTCTCCTCCCGCTGTTGCCTGCTTCCAGTTCCTGGCCCTCAATCAGCAGAGGAGCCAGGACTAGGCGGCAAAGGGCCAAGGCTGGTGACCGACCCTGGCCACCTTCCTGAGATAATCTTGGGTACATGAGACCCCATCACCCTTGGGGCGGGCCACCTCCCCACCATCCTCCACCATCTCTTTCCAGACATAAACCAACAGCCTCAACGTCAGCCCATTGAAAATCACATCAGTCCGTGCCCCAAGCTTTGAATTATTTGTGGAAGGCTATTGGTAAGTATGTGAGATATGAGTTCCTTCGCAAAACTGAGTTGTCTTCTCTTAAGAAGGCTCTCAGCTCTAAGCGAGAGTCGGCACCGCCCAGCAGACATAACACACACCTCCGATTAGCTTCCTCTTTGCCTCTGCCCAAGCTCCTTGCTGCCTGCAGGGCTTCCAGGGAAGCTCCCACCTGCCTCCAGCCTCATCCTGTTTGTGACTCATGGGTCAGCTGCAGTCCCGATGCCTGCAGGCCCCCTCCTGGATGGGCCTCCATCGCCCAGGTAGCTCAGGGCTACAGGGACAGAATCTCTGTACAGACGGGTCCCTACCAACTCAGTAAGTTTTTCCCACCCTCACCTTGCAGCCAAACATACCTGCAAGCTTCAGGGTCACCATCATATTCTTTTGTGATTCCCTAAGGGGTGAATTTGGCTATTAGATCTCAAATACACATTAACTCACTCAATGTGTACTATCATTATTGCCACTTTATAGATAGGAAAATAAGACACAGAGAGGTTAGGTAATTTACCCAGGGTCACACAGCTCATAGCTGGAGAAGGTAGGATTTGAACCCAGCAGCCTGGCTTGAGAGTGACGCCCTTAGCCTCCCAGTGCCTCTGTGCTTGGCACTCAAGGAGCACCCTGGGATCCAGAGCTTTGAACAACGGTAGGATCCAGGAAAGACAGAGATCAAGGACTTGTTTCCAGCCAGGTCCCATGCAAGTCCTGCCTAGGGGCCTCTTAGCATGTCAGATATGTAGAAATGACTCTGAAGCTCTGAGAAAGCTGTTCACCTGCTCCAGGAAGGGTGTGATGGGTCCCTATCCATTCGACGCCCTCTTGTAGTCAGCAAGAGCTCCAGAAGGACACCAGGAAAACCTCCAAAGACAGTTTAAGGCAGGACCCCGACACCTTTGTCACTGTTAAGGCCACCTACCCAGACCCAGCTCCAGCCTTTACTCACCAGCCTTTACTCAGCCCCAGATGTCTCTGTGGCCCACAGAGTTTGGAGGACCACACGACAGTTCATAGCAAGCCTCTGTGCAAATTAGAAAAAGGAGCCCCCAAGAGTGGACACAGTGCCGTGGAAGCACCAGTGAGTAAGCAGAACGAAGCGTGTTTTTCAGCCCCCACTCACCCCCCATAGGAGCCCTTGCACAGCAAACAACTATGCACCTATCTGGGGGAAGAACATTCCAGGTGGAGGGAACGGCAAGAGCAAAGGCCCTGCAGCAGGAGAGTTCTTGGCACATCCAAGGAACAGCCGGAGGCCTGAGTGGCTGGAGCAGAGAGAGCTGAAGGCGCCGGGCTTTGGACCATCGTGTTGGCGTTGGCTGTCCCCTCAGTGAGACAGGGCCCACCAGAAGGTTTTGAGCAGAGATATAACGTGATTTGAGTTGTGTGTAAAAAAATCACGTAGGCTACTGTGTTGAACGGTGATGTAGGGAGAAGAGGAACAGGAAAGGCAGGGCTATACAGCCATCCAGGTGAGAAACAGGCATGACTCAGACCAGGCGAGTGGAGGAGACAGGGACGGGGTTGGAACCTGGATGACTGGAGGTGGAGGATGAAAAGGGGAGCGAGGAAGACTCAAAGATGTTTGGCCTGAGCAATGGGGAGATGGTGCTGCCATTTGCCACGTTCAGGATATCGCAGGAGGGGCTGGTTTGGAACAGAAGATGAAGAATTCGAGTGGGGACATGTTAACGCTGGCGTCCCTTTAGCCACCTAAATGGAGGTGTCCAATAGTCTGTGGGATAAAAATATACAACTGATGAAATACAGAAGTGGTCAACATAGAGATGCCACTTAAAGCCACGAGACTGAAGGAGGTCACTAGGGAGCAAGCATAGAGACAAGGACAGGATGGCACCGTCAGTGGCTGGGAGTCTGCAAAGGAGCCACGAGCAAGGTAGGAGGTGCCCAGAAGCCAAGGGAAGAGTTTGGGAGGAGGAGTGCTCAGCTCAGCGCGGCCAGGCGCTACTGGTCGGTGGAGATGAGGAAGGAGACCTGCCCACCCAGACTCAGCCTATTCTCAGCCACCTCCTCGCTGGGTGGTCTTGGGTGAGTTCATGTAACTCTCAGGCACCTTTTTCTCCATTTGTCAAATGGGGATAATATCGTACCTGCTTCACTGGGTGTTGTGATGAGCTGCTGTGTCGAAAACAGAACATAGCTCAAAGTGCCTGTGGCCATGCCTGGCGCAGGACAAACACTCGACAGTCAGTGGCTGTGGGTGGCATTCGACGTGCGGCCCACCGCCCTGCCCCTCTATCCTTCCGCTGTCAGAAGGCCAGTGGCAGACAGGACCAGAGAAAAGTGAAGCAGCCTCCCAGCTGGTCCCCCTGACTCAAAGACCAGACCCCACATTCCGTTCTCTGCCCACAGCCAAGCATTGTTTTGTAGCTGGGAAACAGAGGAGATGAGGAGGGAAGCAGGTTCTCCATGGAAAGAGATCCAGAGGTCTTTCTAGCTTCTTTCTCTTGGGATCTGAAATATTGTCCCACAGCCTTCCCACCAGGATATCACCAAAGCCCTACAGGGGTCCAATGACTGACGGAGGAGAAAGGGCAGGTAATAACAACAGGAGAATTTCCGCAATGCCCTGTCCCCTCACTGCCACAGGAAGCAGCCCTGGAGCAGGGAAGTCGTGAGAATCAGGAGGATGCCAGGATGTGGGGAGCGGGGACAGGGAAGGGAGTCCCCAGGCCCCACCCTGGAACTTTACCACAGGAGCAGCAGACAATATAAGAAGCTCTCACAGAGCCGAGGGCCCAGTGTGTTACGGCAACATTCTCCATGGGCAGCACTGGGTGCCCCTCCTGGTCTGCAGTGACGACATCCCATCTGCCCATGACCCTCACCCTTCAGCCCTCCCTTCCCTGTGGGTCTCGGATCTCAAGGCTGCCCTGTATACCCCACAGGTCCCGTGCTCCACAGCATCCTAACACTTCTGGTTACCATGGCTACCACAACCTCCACCCAGAGGCTCCCACGAGGTCCAAGCTCAGACCTGCCCTCTCCCAGGGCTGCCTGGCCTCACTGCCCGGCTTATCAGGGCAATACGGCCAGGCGTATGGGAACAATTCCCTTTTCCTCAGCTCTGCGTCACAGCCACACACTCCTTTGCTCATCATGCCATTTTTGCCTCCATCATCTCCAAGCCGCCAGGCCAAACCCAGCTTGCTTTGGGTTGCCATGGCAACTCACTTTACAATCACATATGACTTGACCCTAGAGCTAAGGGATTAGGGTGTGTGCTTACAGATCTTTGGGGTGGCCACCAACATGGCTAGGGGATGCACTGGACATGGAGGTGACATCATAGGCAGAAGGGGCTCTTGCCCCACTGGGGACTTCTCCACTATTTCTGCAATTAAAAAATTGGAGTAAACAAATAAGAAGCAAGACATTTTTCAACTCTGCCTGCTTTTCTCTGGTCCTGTCTGCCACTAGCCTCATCCAGGCTACCAGCTCCTCTCCCCTGGACCAGGCCAGTGGCAGACAGGACCAGAGGAAAGTGAAGCAGCCTCCCAGCTGGTCCCCCTGACTCAAGAACCAGACCCCACATTCCGTTCTCCACCCATAGCCAAGCATTGTTTCGTAGCTGGGAAACAGATCGAATCTGCCCCTGCTGGGCACACACCAGGAATACCTATTGTCCTCAGGATAAAGTCCCCTCCTGGTGCCAGACCCATCATGGTCAGGCTCTAGCCACCTCTTCAATGCCAGCTGTCCCCTCACCCCCAACCCCTCAAACCCTGCCCTCTATGATGCCATGCCCCTGAACATGCAGTAATTCCCCAAACGCACCTTTCTCCCCTCTGGCCTTTGCACACGCTGTTCCCTCTGCCTGGATCGCTGAGCCCCTCTGTGTAGTTAATTCCTGCTCAGCCTTCAGAGCTCAGCTAGTTACCACTTAGCTCTCCAGAACACCTTCCCCAATCTGGGTGTCCTTGCGTGCTCTCCCACGGCCCTCCATCCCCCACCCCACCCCGGCCATATCCCATGTATTGCAATTCCCTGTCTGCTGCTCGGCACTGTGTGCACCCTGAAGACAGCGACGGCTGATTTCATTCACATCTGCTTCCCTAACGTCAAGCCCCTTGCAAGACACAGGAGCCCAGGAGTTTAGTGTGTGAATGAATGAATGAATGGGATGATGGGAGGGGAATCTCTGCACGTGGGACTGTCAGTATATCATTTCAACCACAGAAAATGAATGTGAGAGTTTGCCGAATGGTACTTCTCCAGGTACCTTGGCTTGCAGAATCACAGCTAAGGCCTCAAATAATAGGAATGAAGTACTCCCTACATTCCTAAGGAAGTTGCCAGGAACTTATAAGAAGGCCCTACCTGCCTCCAACAACAGTCACACCTCCATCCCCAATCCTACTTTATATAAGTAGGAGACAAGAGAGAAGTCAAGGTAATTTTCAGTTACAGGCCTGGGTGGGGTAGAAGGGAGCACTTACTTGAATTCTATCCCTTTCCAAGGGAGGGAGGAAGGTGCCTCCCAGAACCTAAGGTAGGTGAAGGGCTCAGGAACCATCGGTAGTGACCTGCAGTGCCTGGGTCTCACTGGGTCCCTGCAGGAGGTCAGCTGGGTCTGCCCCTGCATCTATCTGGACATCTCTTCCCCACTCCCCCTCAAGGCACAGACAGCAGAGAGCCAATCCCTACCGCATCACTAAGTGGAAGACTTCTCCTGCACGAGCACTCATGCTCCCGGCCACCTCGGAGTGATCTGAGAGGCCCGGGCCAGGCTGAGTGGAGGGCAGGGAGGGGCCCTGCATGGATACAAGGGTGAGAGGTGGGTTCTACACTGGCCTACTCCCACTGCTTTTTAGTTCCTCCAAAGGGCTGGGAAGCCAGGGCTCTGTCTGAGATGTCATTAGAGCACAAGAAGGGAAACATCCTGGTTTCTTTGTATGCTTCTCAGTCCAGACCGTCCAAGCTCCATTAGAGAAGAGGGATTTATGAGTCATTCAGGTTTGGAGAAATAAGGGAGTTGGGGAGCGGAGCCACGAAAGAGTTCTTCCCAAGGTCTGGAGATGAGCTTTCAGCTTCTGCCAAGCCCTGGGAGAATCTCCCTCCTCTTCCTCTCTCTGCCCCATCCCCCCCCCAGGTTATTTTGATTACAGAATATGAAGCATCTGGATGGAGGTTCAGCATTGAAGTCAGGCATGCACATCCTGACTTTACATCAGTGCTATTTCCAAATAACCAGAGAAGATATGAATGGGTGCAATGCAACATCTGGCTAGGATGCTTCCCTCCTTTATTCATTACAACATGTGCTTTGGTATCCCAAAAGCACAGCATATACCCAAATTCCAAACAAGTCTGACTTAGCCCGCACACATGGTACCCCCAGCTGAACACAGCTCACAGCTTTGAATCTTGAAATCAGATTTCTGCCCCAGCCAGAAAGCCAAGCAGGCTCCATCACAAGCCCCCACCCAAGAGGAAAACTTAATTCCTTTCTGGTTATGAAAACAGTCGGTTTTCTCTCTCCCTCCTCCTTCGCTGCCTCTAGCTCCTTCCTTCTGAATACATATGACATCATCACTCATTAACATTCCTCCTAGGACAATTTTAATAAATATGCTGGGGGCGGGGGGCTTCTGCTTGAATATTAATATTAAATTTATAAGGCATATAATCTTCCTAATTAAGTTGAATTTAGTCTTATGCATCCAATTAGGAGAAAGAGAGAGCGTAGAAAAGGGGACGTGGCCACCAAGAAGCCGAAATGCCCAGGGACGTGGCTGCAGAGCTTGGCCATTTTAAATTCTGGCAGGTCCATACTCTGCTGTTTGGGACATACAGCCCGTCTGTCCCTATCCCCTACAGGTAGGCCAGACTCCAGCTCTTGCAGCCCAGCCAGACAGGTGAGACCCCAGCATCCAGGGCAGTCTGGGGGGCCTGGCCTTGCAACCCCCAACCCCGAGGTGAGGCCACAGCCCCTGGGCCAAGCCACACATCACAGAGCTGGCCCCTGCACACTCATTCCCCACACTTCCTTCCCACTGGGGCACCCCTGGAGTTTCTGGGGTTCTGGGTTACAGCATTTCATGATGGAATTTGCCCAAAATATTCTCCCTGATTTAAGGCCTCCTCCTCCCTGGCCTGTTTAATAACCCCTAAAGGAATGTTCCCCCTACAGTCTCCCTTCCCACCCCCCATGCCTGGTATGGCCTGTGCCATTTACCCTTCCTTCTAGAAAGAACCACACCCTGTGTCACCACCCTCTTCTGACTGACCAGTACCTACTGAGTCCTGACTGCGTGCCCAGCTGTGTCTCCAGTTCTGTAAGGAACACTGGAGTAAAACAGCCCCGCCCTCCGAGAGCCACCTCTGGGGTCAAGAAGGTGACCAATGACTCCGGGACTGTGGATTACCAGCCTCCCGAACAAGGAGCTGGGTGGGAGAGGGACAGATCCAGTTGGCAAAGGTTCTGATGTGGGGGCTCTGGGAAGAACCAGCTGGTGCCCACTCAGCTGAAGGCCAGACACAGCCAGCTTCCCACCCTCCTGACAGGACAGAAGATGGAAAACGATAAACCCTAATTCTTGCTCTCAGGAGGCTTCCATTCTTGTTGTCTAGAGAATAAAGCAAGACAGGAAGGAGTGAATGGTAAGATGGGTGGGGACCAGGCACCCCCGCTCTTTGTAGAGGCCAAGGCATAAGTGCAAACAAGAATATAAATAGAGACCCTTGGTCCAGGGCCACCCTACTCCTCCCTTCCCTGCCTTTTTCCACTGCAGAGGGGGCTTTGTACACGTGTGTAGACAGGCCAGAGAACACATCCAGTTCCCCACCCCACTCCTCTGTGGTCACACACCAGCTGCTCAGGACCCGGCAGGGGGCCCACACCACTGGGGTGGGAATGCTGGTGTCTCAGGTGCATGGAACAGAGCCTAGAAACACGCCGTGCCCTGTGGGGAGGCCACAGTGCAGGGAGGGCCGGCGAGCAGCCTTCCAAAGTGCAAGCCCCCAGCAGGGCCCTGGCTGTCTGGCTTCGGGTGGCACCCATGGGGACTGTGTGTACTGAAGGAATTTGGAGCAGAAGCTTGGGGCGGGGAGGAGAAGACTTCCAGGTGGAGGGAGAACGGAGAGCGGTGTGCACAGTGGGTAGGACCCAGAGGAGAGACAGAGGGCACAGAGACATTCCAAACAAGTCAGCTGCTGACAAGGGGAAAACTGCAAACAGCTATGACATCATCAGCTCACTCAGGGGTAGGGTTACATCCCACGCTAGGAAGCGCTGAGGGGCCAAGTGGTGGGGCAGAAAGGACAAAGTAGTCCCCTTTCTGACGCCTTCCAATGCCCAAGTCATGCTGGAGAAGAGACTCTGATCTTACAGAGAGAAGCCCTGGCCTACCTGTGCCCTCACAGGACTTCACTGGGTCTGGCGGCTGCTTGCCTGACAATCGATGGGAAGTAGCTGCTAACGACCCTAGCTTTTACTGGTAATGGGAGAGCCAACGGCCTCTCGGCCTCTCGCCCTTTCTATGAGGGAGAAGAGCAGAAAAGTGCTCTGAATCCCAAATGGGAAAACAGATCAAAAGAAGGGTGGGGCCTCCAGGAGACAGAGGAAGGGTTGATTAGCTGCCGCTGCTCCCTGGGAGATGGCACCCAGGTGGTCCTTGCTGCTCAAAGCCAAATAAATGCCTATTTCTCAGTGCAGCAGAGGAAGCAGGATTGGTCTGGCCTAGTATCAGGCTGGCTGTGGGTAGCTGGAGCTGAGGCTCTTCTGCACAAGGCACACGCAGGATGGTGATCTCTCCCGTGCACCTGCAACGCCCACTCGGAAGCAGGCTGAGTGAAAAGCGGTCACAGCGCTGTGATCCAGCAATGTTCTGTGGATATACATGGAAAAAAAAAAAACCTGGAAGGAAACACACAAGTGTTTACCATGGCTAACTTCAGGTCATGAAATTGTGACTGATCTTTAATTTTCTATTTAATATTTTATGTATCATCCCCATTAGCACCCCACCCTTAATTACTTTATTATTCCTAAGAGTGGGCATGCCATCAATCCTAAGCTTGCAGGCTCTGGTTGCATTTGAAATGACCAGTCTGAAAGCACATTGCCAGTAACTTCCCACAAGAGAGTGAGGGGAAGACAGACACAGGCTGAGATCACAGGAACAGCTCCAGACAGACCCTTGGAGACAGAGAGCTGGTGGGTGGACGAGGGGTCGCTGGTCAATACCCTTGGAGCCATGCCCAGCTCTCTGTACCTAGAGACGGCGAGTGGAAATAACACCAAGAAAGGAAGCCTTGCCAAGAATGGGGAAAAGTCAAGAAGGCCAAGAATGCAGAACATCAATTGCAAGAAATTCCACTTGACAAGCTGACCCTCTGCTACATGGGGTCCAGGGAGGATACCGAATTAAGAGGGCAGAGCGGAGGAACAGGCGTGACTGGGCCTGATGAGAGACAAAGCAATCGGCCCTGGGAAAGGAAAGCAGCAAATGGGGGAGGGGGACCCAAGGCAGAGCTGAGCCCTTCCCAAATTCATCACCAGGGATGAGCTCAAGCCCTTCCAGCACTTCCTCTGACGTCCACATCCGTTATGTGTGCTGATGTTCTCGGGGAATTGGATTTTAGACTCCCAGGCCGGCAAGCACGAGGATAACAGGATTACGGCACTTCCTGTGCCTTCTGCACACACACGCAGAATCACAGCAGGAAGGTGAGCTCCCGGGAAGCTGTCTCTCAGCAGCAGGGTCCCCTTATCCCAGGGTCACTTCACAGGGACATGTAAGCTGCCACCTTCAAAAGCTGTGGCCTCTGCAGTTGTCGTGCAGGACTCCTGGCTCCTCTCAGCAGCCCCTCCCTCACCTTCTAGTCCCCACGAAGCAGCTTCAACGTACAAGGGGGTGGGGTGATATCAGAATCCTCTCTGACCTCCCACACCAACCTGTGACCACAGGGCTGACTTGACGTGGATCAGTGGCACCCAGCAGGCGAGCTTGCCAACGCACTCTTTAGCACCAGAGACCACGTGGATGGTGTGCATCTCAGGATTCATTCTACAGATCTGTATTGAGTAGCTTACAGTGAGTCACAAGACAAAGACAAGCTCACCGTCCTCGCCGAGCTTGCATTCCAGTGGGAGACAGGAAAAAAACATAAAGACATAAATGGGCAAAATCTTATCCCTCCAACTTCTTGAGGTTAGAGTGTCCCAGGGCTCAGTCCTCTTCTCTGTCTGCACCCACTGATGACTCACACAGGTACATCTTCAGCCTCAGTGTCTTCTCTGAACGCAGACTCATATCCAAGGTCTACTCAATATCTCCACTGGGAGATATGTATACACATACATACATATACTTAAATTTAACATGTTCAAAATTGAACTCCTAGTCTTTATAAATTTGCTCCCCTACAAATGCCCCATCTCAGTTAAAGGCAACATAATCCTTTCAGTTGTCAGGCCTAACACCTTGATGTCATCCTTGACCACTCTCTTTATCATACCCTATATCCAATTTGTCGAGAAATCCCACTGGCTCCACCTACAGCATATGCTCCCAGTCCAGCCGCTTGTTTCCTCTCCACCACTGAGAGTCTGAGCCAACCCACCAGCTTCTCCCACCTGGATCACTGTGATGGCCTCAGAAATGGTCTCTCTGCAGTCACCCCTGCCCCTGCAGTCATTCCTCCACTCAGCAGTCAGAGGGCTCCTACGTGGTGGATATCACATCTCCGGAATTGCCTGGACATGGGCAGTCACTTGCAGATGGCCAGGTCAAGTGGGAGGGTCCAGGACCTAACACTAAGTCCATCCAAAGGGGTAGGATGGGCCTAGAGAAAGGTTCCTGCCATAGCAGCCAACAGGAATGTTCTGTCCAGAGGGCAACTCTGCACCCTAGGGGTTCAACAATCTCTGGCAGAAGTCCAAGTATTAGGCAGCAAAGGAGAGTCCAAGGCAGAGAGATGGGATGTTCCAGGGGAAGGACTGGTCCCTCTAGGAAGCGAGATCCGGTGACTCTCAGCAAGCTGCAGAGGAGCATCATAGCCTGGCCATGCTCCTTAAGGAAGTGGTCCAGTCCCTGCACTCTCGATGTATTCCAGCCCTGAAGGGAACCCAAGACTCTACTCTCAGCCTTTGTCTCAAGGACCAACAATCTAGACCGTGACCAAAGACACCCTCAGGCCAAGGTGATGGGCAGCATGTGACGTAGGAAGAGGTAAAAGACAGACATCTGAAACTCTGACTCTCGTCTCTTGAGAACTCGAGGGTCTAGGCCCCGTGGCCTTTCCTTCAAGACTGTTATCTGCACTTTCTTGCCTCCTAGCCCTCCAAAAGGGTTGGTAGTAAAACGGGCCCAGGACCTCCCCCAACCCCTTTTCCCATGCCCCACTCCCTAAGAACACTAAACAGGAACCAGAGTGGGGCAGGAGGCCTGGGCAGGAGAGCTCGGGCCTGGATGCCAGGGGACCTACCACCCACACGTGGTCCAACTTGCTTTCCTAGGACTTGGGGCTCTACACAGGGCTTTAGGGGCCAAATCCCTATGATAGTAACACACTGTTTATACTTGTGGTTATACAGTCAACATAATCTCCCTATAGCATCTGGCAGGCGGCACATGGTTTGGCACTCTGGCTAGCCCCTCTTCGTAGTCACAACAAATGTTTGCAGTATAAGGCATGACGTGTGTTTGGCCTGCCTGACTAATTAGAAAACTAGATGGTGGGGAAGGACCTGCGGTCTCATTTTCTGACAGTCCTGCCGCATCCATTTGCATTGGGTGAAACTCCGCTCTAAAACCCCAAATGCAAACATACAGACACAACAACCCACAGCTCCCAGGAGTCCGAGTTAGCAGCGGCCTCCCCCTGCCTGCTCCCTACACCATGCACAGAGCAAACTGAGTCATTTTGCTCCTGCTGCCTCCACCATCCCCATTCCCCCACCCCTTCAGTCTCACTTGCTAATGCTTTGATTGCCCGGAGCCACAGTGTGTGGTCAACACAATCTCACCCAGAAGCTGCTTGAACATCCTCATATCACAAACATCCTAGAAAGGGGATGTGGGGAAAGGGTTGGGTCTGGTGGCCACTCGCTCTATGCTCTCTCAAATCTGACTGACTCCCACGTCAGCAGGCAATTCATCAGTAAGCCAAGACACAGCCTCGGTGCTAGAAGCTCTAGGATGGGATGAAGCCATGAGCTTGGGGGGGATGGGAACCCCACAAGAGGGGGCTGCAGGTGGACAGCAAGTTCCAAGAATGCCCTTTTCCCAAGGCCTTTTGAACCCAGCAATGCCCTCCTCTGGGCATGCAAACTCCTAAAGACAGGTGCGATCATTTGGCCAGAAGGGAAGTGTACTTCTAACATGTGCATGTGTGTATATGTGTGTCTTTGCATACAGGCACACTGGGGAACACAGAAGGGCCTGGCATCATTATCAACACCATTTGATGTAATCACACTGCCCTGGGAGGTTTGCAGCGTATGAGCAATTATGGAATATCAGTGTCGGCAGGTTGACTCGGCCCAGGATAGATATCACCAAAATGGAAGGAAACAGCCTTGCTAGCCTCCTGATGTTTATCCTACATGCAAACATTAGATCAAATATAGGGAAAGCCTTAATACTCACAAGTCTGAAGAAACTTTTACTGGACAAACAGAAGCATTCTATTCAGATGTCTGCTTGACAACAATTTTTAGATTGGCTGAGACATATTATTTATTATTATTTAAAAGTGAGTGTGGGCTTGAAGGAATAGCAATTCATATGTGCTAGATGAATTCATTTCTTCATTTTTAACAAGTATTGGTCCTTTATATCTATGCATGAGAAATATAAAGATAAACATGGCAAGGCCTTTGCCTTCACTATTTTTGGTCTTCCAAAACATTGGTCAAGCACCCACAGTGGCTCAACTGTAATCCCAGCACTTTAGGAAGCTGAGGCAGGAGGAGGCCAGGAGTTTGAGGCCAGCCTGGGACACATAGTGAGACCCTGTCCCTACAGAAAAATACAAAAATGAGCCAGGCATGGTGGTGTGCACTGGTAGTCCCAGCTACTCAGGAGGCTGAGGCAGGAAGATCACCTGAGCCCAGGAGCTCAAGACTGCAGTAAGCTGTGATTGTGCCACTGCACTCCAGCCTGGGCCACAGAGTGAGACCCTGTCTCTAAAAAAAAAAAAAAAAAAAAAATTAACAATTGTTAACAATGTTCAAAATTTTTTTTAAGCATTCAAACTAGATATTTGATACCACACAGATTCTCCCTTAAAAAATGCATGAATTGACTTCAATTTCCAGCAATGTGGCTAATAAGATAGCTGAAAAGCCTCCTGTTACCAAACACTTAGAAATGCTGGATAAAATAAAATAAACATCCTTTAAAAGCATGGGTGATCTCAGAAGAAAGTAAGGAAAATTCTTAGAGGCAAAAAAAAAACCAAAAAGGAAGCTGAAATCAGAGTAGTAAGTGGTGCTGATGCCATGATTGCACTCAGAACATTGGCTGGTCTCGATTTTTTAAAAAAAAAAAAAAAAAAAAGAAAGCTTGAGTTCGAAAAGCCATGTAGGGACAAGAGACAAAGTCTTAGGATTTGATGAAATGGGGAGTCAGACCTGAAATATCATGATCCTTGGAGGTTTGTGGTCTCCATGCAAGAATAGACAAGAACATTATCTACTATCAAAAGGAGGTGGCACAAAAGCCCATCTAGCTGGGCCTGGGATCTGGGCAGCCAAAAAGCATCTAAGAATTTATAATCACAGGTCTGCCTTGCACTATCTGCACAGCCCTAGAACCTCTTAATTAAGAAAGTTACATAAAAGTGGTCCCTTGTAGTAATGCCTTGAGCACAGGACAGAAACAAATGTAAACCATCTCTAGAAGGATACACTCTTATACACATTGTACAGACTACCACTGATCACAGACTACCACTGATAAACCTCCATTAAATAAAAGCTAGTAAGCCCAAGTTACAAAACACATGAGGAAATAAGACAGAGTGAGCAGGAGTCATTAGAAAAAACACACAACAGAATTTGATCCACAGGATTTTTAGTTAAGAGAATACAGACTATAAAACCAAAAATTCAATTTTATTTGTACAAAAGAAATGATCAAATAAAAGAAAGGAACAAGATTTTAAAAAAGAGAATGGCTGGGTGTGGTGGCTCACACCTGTAATCCTAGCACTTTGGGAGGCTGAGGCAGGAGGATCACTTGAGCCCCAGGAGTTCAAGACCAGTCTGAGCAAGAGCGAGACCCACATCTCTACAACAAATAGAAAATTAGCCAGACACGGTGGTGCACACCTGTTGTCCCAGCTGCTTGGAAGGCTGACACAGGAGGATCACTTGAGCCCAAAAGTATGAGGTTGCAGTGAGCTATGATGACACCACTGCACTCTAACCTGGGTGACAGACCAAGGCAAGAGAAGAGAAGAGAAGAGAAGAGAAGAATTCAATGTGACAATGAGCAATTCTGTAGTACTTTAAATAGGGGCATATTACAATGCATGTCCTCAAGAG
>CAUYRT010063640.1:0-81052 GCA_963574885.1 Lepilemur ruficaudatus | reverse complement strand
GAGAGAGAGAGAGAGAGAGAGAGAGAGAGAGAGAGAGAGAGAGAGAGAGAGAGAGAGAGAGAGAGAGAGAGAAATGCCCTTGTGTGGAATTTATTGAGATAGGCAAAGTGATCAGCAGAAACCCTGATCGACTCAAGCCCAGAGGGCAAAGGAAGAACGATCCTCAGTTCAGCTACAATTGGACCAGAGAGCTGAGTGTCACCAGATACTCCCCCACCCCCTCCCATGACCACGGAAGGACAGAGCCGACGAGGGTGCAGAATGCCCCAGCTTGTTGCTATGGAGCCGGTTTAATCCAGGACAATGTTTCAGCCAATCCCCTCCAAAGACAGCAGTGGTAGCAATGCAATAGCGTTGAAATCATAAATATTTACTTGAAAATAATGCCCAAGTCAGACTTAACTGAAATGATAAGATTCTGTTTACTTCTCTTGCTAGTAGCCTGCTGAAACAACCAAACCAGTTAGGCAACATTTTTTTTTTCCCCCTTTGGTCAGGTATGTACTGAATCCCTGGCAGCACACTTCTGGGATTTTAGGAGAGAGGTTTCTCTCTCTCTCTAGGTTCTTCTGGGCAGAATGCCTGTATTTTTTTCTCCCTTAAAAAACAACAACAACAACAACTGGAGGCTGGCTGAGCTCATTTGGTTATCGATTACGCTGTTAGTTTTCTGCCCTTTGTGTTTGTGGGTCGGGGGGAGGTGAGGCTAAGGATTTAAACGAAAAACATCAAGCTGCTGTCTTCTTCGTGAAATCTCCCCTGTGAAGTTGTCTTTTCATAACTTTTATTTGGGTGAGCCCTGCCTTAGTTGAGCTATTCAAGAGAAAATTGAAATTGGTGAGTGAAAGGGTTGAAAATTCAGTTCAGCATTGAATGCATTTGGCTTCTCCCCCTTATTGGAGACCAACTTCATTGGCCTTGGAACAGCAGAGCGGATTGCAAAACGGTGCAGATGGAATGGAAAGATAGAGCACAGAGACGGAACACAGAGATAAAGAGAAGCAGGCTAAGGGTGGCTCCTTCCCTCCCAAGGACGGATCATTCTTACCAAAGCACGTTTTTTGGTGAATTACTGTGGCAGCTCTGCCCAGAGGAGAAGATGCCTTTAATCAGGTTGGGGTCCATTCCAAGCAGGAATAATATAACATGCAGTGATTTCCAACTTCCCGGTTTCTCCCTGAAAGTTTTTCTTCCAGTTTGCAGGGCAGGTTTCAATCAGTTCTCTTGTCTAATCCCTGCTTCCTGCCGGCTGCGCTGTTGGTGTTTTCAAGAAGAAACCTGGGTCATCATTTGAATGCTTCAAACACTCAGTGTTCAATTAGCCCTCTTCTGAATCCCCTTCTGATTGACGGTTTATTAAATATGGGTGGAAGGTGCTTTTTTAAGTGGAACTGATCTTCAGGTAACTTAATCTTCCAACTGTTACAACACTGAAAAACAATGTTCTAACAACCATTTCTAGAAGACGTGGAAACTGCATTATTCTAGGCTATTCTGTTCAATTCTGTTTTATAGACATACGAACATTTCAAAGTACAAAGGGCTATTATATAAAAAGGACACTGGCTGTTCTTTATAAAGGCTCCCCTTGTACTTTCATAGAATGCTTACAAGGTTAATAAATATGCCTTTTTAAAAAAATCACTCTATATTTTAAATGGCCCAACGAGTGCTCCCACTTTTACTTGAGAATCACTGAGACTGCTTGAATGGAAAGGGGATATCTTTTGTTTCTCGTTGATTTGGAGACAAAAGACTCAGGGAGAAAACCGTTTAGGTTGCTGGGCTGAAGGCTGCATGCCATTGGCAGATGAACATGCTGGAGATAAGTAAACCAAGGATCTGAAAATTTGTTCAAGTCTTATAACAAGTTACTTTTATAGCTGTGATACGAAGTTTGAATACGTCTTCCCATTTTCATTTATCCCCCTGTGCTCTGGTCTAACAGGGGGTTAAGTAAGTCCTACCCCCAAGTCTGGGGGGAAAAATAAACAGCAATCAATAGACGGGAATCGGCACCGACAGAGACAAAAGTTGTATGTCGTTTTTTGACATCATTCTTGCCGTCATCGGCAGACGACGCCCTCCACTCCTCTTCGTCCTTTGCCACCTCCCCCAATTTCTCTGGATCCAAGATTCTCACCCGCAGCACCTGGGACTGACCTAGAATGTTCACCAGCATCCCTGGCCCCAGCCCACTGACGCCAGTAGCTGTTCCCTCCACGGTCATGACAATCAAAAAAATGTCAAAATTGTCACTCTTGACAAATGTCCCCTCGGAAGGGAGGTGCGAGTGGGCTCAGCTCTGGTTGGGAGCCAGTGCTCTGGCTCAGTCTACCCAGAGGATCCTGTCTGAAGAAAGAGATTGAGTTCTCAGCAAGTGAGAGTTAGAACGGCTGGTTACAAAATAGTTATTTTAATCAGAAAGTATAGAGTGAGAACTGAAAATATGAGAAGAGAAAGGAGAAGGAATCGAAGGACAGAGAGATAACTTGATAGCAGCCCATCATGTGACATGTGAGGGCTCCCGGGATGCAGCTGGAAGGTGTGGAAGGTGAGCTACCTGACCCAAGGCCTCTGTGAGGGTGTGTTTAAAGTAGTGGTGGGCATCTCAGAGTAGGCTGAGAACAATTCAGCTCAAAGTCCTTTTTTGGGCCGGGCGTGGTGGCTCACGCCTGTAATCCTAACACTCTGGGAGGCCGAGGCGGGAGGATCGCTCAAGGTCAGGAGTTCAAAACCAGCCTGAGCGAGAGTGAGACCCTGTCTCTACTAAAAACAGAAAGAAATTAATTGGCCAAGTAAAATCATATAGGAAAAATTAGCCGGGCATGGTGGCTGTAGTCCCAGCTACTCGGGAGGCTGAGGCAGGAGGATCGCTTGAGCCCAGGAGTTTGAGGTTGCTGTGAGCTAGGCTGATGCTACGGGGCAGTCTAGCCTGGGCAACAGAGTGAGACTTTGTTTCAAAAAAAAAAAGTCCTTTTTGTTTGTCTCAGAGTATTTTTCCTTATGACCTTGAAGTAGCATTTACTTATTTTATTTGTAATGGATAAAAACAGGCATGTCCTGTAATAATAAAATATATGTATATTTTTATAGGTACTTTTAATTAATAAATTAAAATTTTATTATTAATTAAATTATTGTAACAATAATTTAATAAATTATTTAATAAATTAAACATTTTTAATTAATTAATAAGTTTTTAATTAATAGAGTAAAAATTATTGCACTGACTGTGAATATAGTTATAAGAAGTCTAAACCTTTTTTTTGATATATAAGATATACCTTTGTTCCTTTAGTATGTATAGTTCACAGAACTATTTTATTAAATATCTAAAAAAAAAAGCAATGCCCAGAATCACATAATTCAAGCCCTATAATCAGAAAGATAATAAAGCGACCAGTGATTTTTTTTTCTTTTAAAGAAGTTTTAAATTAGGAGATGTCTAGAGTGACAGTACGAGTGGACAGACTAGCATGACCAGCAGTCCTGCGCTCACCGCCGGGCCTTACTGCCTCTCCCATCCCAGGGCCTTTCGGTCCTTCTGGCTGGAGCTTTCTTTCCTCTTAGGGCTGCATGGCCCCTTCCTTCCCTCCCTCATCGGGGCCACTGCTGAGATGGCTCCTTCTCCAACCGGCCTCCTGCCTATGCTCTGCAGTCAATGCAGCTACAAAATGTATCCTGTATAATAAGCAAAGAGCACCCTCTGTCTCCCCGGCCATCCTTCACAGCGCTTATTATACATTTCTATACAATATAGTTTATATATTCGCTTTACTTACTTCTTATCTATCTCTTCTAACTAGAATCTTGGCCATGACTCCTTGAAGGCTTTGTTTTATCTACCAGTGCCTGGAACGAGGCCTGGTATACTGTAGGCGCTCAATAAATATCTGTTGAATGAAAGTGTGGTCAGGGCAGACTTTGTGGGCAAGAGCGGGCTGGTAACAGTTTGGTGTGGGTTGATGCCTTCTTGCACTCTTGTAGATGACCTTTGTCTTTTTAAGTATAATAATATCATGTTTACTGTTTAATTGGTTCAGCATGACAAATTAAATATTTCAGTTAATCATTTATTCATTTTTAAATAACAGGTTTTGTTTTTAGTAAAGTCTAACAAAGACAATAAAAAATGGCTTCTCAGCCCGCTGACCAGAGAAAGCCTCTGACATTTAAACAAATAATAAAAACATACGTTTAGAGTTAGAAGCTTCAGATTTTATAGAAAGGTATAGAATACAAAGTAGAAGAAATTCTCCTGTCTACTTTCCTAGTTCCTATCACAAAAAAGAAACTCCTGTAACCAATTTCTCACGGATTGTTCCAGAAAATTTTTCCATGCCTGTAGGCATAAACTGATCAGCAAATACGCATTCTCTTAAATTGCTTTAAACACACCCCCCCCAGGGGAGTTTCTTCTACTGTCCTTGCACAGTTCGTACTCAGGTGTTTATTTGCGCAGCCATATGTTGAACATCCATCTCTCCTCCACCTGCCTCTGTCTGCAGGTCCCCCTTTCAGTCCCCAGAGCCTGGCACGCAGCGAGTCATGACCCATTCGTTGAGTGAATAATGAAACTGGCTCATCTAACAGGAGACACTGTGCTTTCATTAACGCACCCCGGCAGGAACAGAATTCTTACACCATTAGTGGAGTTATTCAAGATTCATATTCAATAAATATTTATAGATTTTCTAAAGAAAATATTGATTGTGTTCTTGTGTTCTAGGTGCTCTCCTATGAATTATTGCATGGGATCCTCAGGCTAACCTCCTGAGGTGATTATTTTAATCCTTGCTTTTCAAATCAGGAAATGGAGACCCAGAGAGTTAAAGCCAAACTCTACAATCAATCAGATTTTAGTGTTAGGAAAAAGTTCTAGGTCTCTGTGCCTTATTTACATTTCCAAGTCTCTTCCTTTCTACCGGTTTCGAAAGTCAGAATGCTATGAGCATGCACGCTTAGCTGAACACCAAACATATTTCTGTACAGTCTGTCATGCCAAGAAGGTACATCGCAAGTTTCTCTAATTAGCCCAGCAGATAAAGCAAGGAGCCGTAGACTCCAAATAAACACTAACAAACAAACAAACAATACCTCTAACACAAAAGAAACCTCTGGATGGTGTACAAATTAAGCCACACAGCTTCTAAGAAGCAGACTCAGAACAGGTCGAATCAAAACACAGGAAGTAAGTTGTAAATGGCACAAGGCAATGAATAAAAACTATTTTGGGGGGTGAAAGAGAATCTGCAGGTCCACATCCCTTTTCAAAGTGAGGAGGGAGGGGTTGGATCAAAATGTTCACTGAGTGGCTCTATTTCTAAAAAAAAACAAAGACCAATACACAACTCAGTAAAAAAAAATTAAAAACCATTGAATTGCACACTTAAATAGGGTGAATACTGTGGCATGTAACTCATATCTCAGTTAAGCTGTTAGAAAAAAAGAACGAAAGAAAAGGCCAGTCTAAGTGCTGTTTTATTTTGCCAGCAGTCAGCCAGTACAGATTTGGGTCGTGTGTGTGTGTGTGTGTGTGTGTGTGTGTGTGTTTGAAAAACGTGGTCTGTGAGTCCAGAGCATACCAGGATGTGGGAGATGCAAAGGTTACCGTTTAATATTACATAGAAAACACGTGTGCAGAGCCCAGGAGGCGAAAACAGTTCTCTAATAAAAAGACCACGGGACAGGGGTCTCAGGAGAAGTAAAAATAGATGAAAAAGGAGGTGGACCTTTTGTTCTGTAGGTGTTGCCACATCTTCCTACCAGGGTGAAGCTGGAGGGTGGAGGGCTCACCTCCCACTGGTAACTCGCCTGTTAATCTTGTTCACTTGTGAGAGCAGCCTGGCTCCATCTGCGGGGACTCAGAGATTTATGGAGGCAGAGAGCAAGGGGAATTGTTTCCAAAAGAAATAATCACAGGAACAGTGAGATGGAGGAAGGGAGAGAGAGAAAGAGAGGGAAAATTAATTTTCAGGACAGAGTTAAGCTTCTCTGTATTTTCGTCAAAACATTAAACTGAATATTGCAAAAGCTGTAAACTGATGGTTCCTTAAGAAGAGCCATCTGCTGGGATTGGACCAGTAAAAGGAGCCTCAGGAGGGAAGGGGATGGGCAGGGAGGCGGCTGCCAAGGAGCAGGGTTTGCAGTGAGAGCTGCTGCTGTGGTTTGCTGTCCCTGTGACCCTGAGGCGAGACAAAGTAGGTGGGGCGTGAGGTGACCTGCCGGCCAGGTGGGACTCCGCTTGCGCTGCACATCAGCACCTCCCCACGGGAGGAAGGAGAATACAGACAAATCAGCAAACTCTGAAATCACAAACACAGCCTTCGCGTCCGCCCTCTGGCTCTCCCTTAGCTGCGACAGTGGGTCGGGTCGTCGTCTGTGGCACATGTACCACGCTCTGTAAACCTGCATCTCGCTCTTCCCTATAATTCTATCCTTCTCTTAGTAAACCTCATTTTCATGCTTGCCTAAAAATAAATAAATAAAATAAAATAAAATAAAATTACAAACAACAAAACAAAAACCCTTATTCAATCTAAGAGGAAAAAAGCAAGTGAGGCATATTTCCGAGAAAGACATAGGCAAATGTTCCGCACTTAACTCTGATCACAGGTTTCAAAACACCAGTAAAAGTTATCCATTGCTTAAGGCCAGGGCAGCGGTTGCCCTCGGGGGGGGACGTGGTAGAAGGGGTGCAGAGGGGCTCTCGGGGTGTCGCTCTGGGGAAACCATCAAGCCGCGTACTCCCACTCTGAGTGCTATTCTGTATATACGTAATATTTGCCTAAATTTTTAAACAGTGCTCATATGTATCTCCCTGTTCCTGCTTCCTCATTAATTTCAAACTTAACATGACCCGAAAAGAACTTGGATCCTCTGTCCCCCAAGGCTGCCCGCCACCCTGTTCTCCTTACTCCAGCAACTTCAGCGGTGGCCTCCAGTCTTCTTCCTCCAAGCCCCTCTCCGGTTCTGCACGGCCCGCCGTCTCTCATTGCATAACGGGTCCCGCACCTGTCTGGTTTGTCCCGTCTTCCTCGACCCTTCCCACCCATGTCACGCTGTGGCTGGGCAACCATCCTGGACTCCCGGCCGGTTTTCATGCTTCCACGCTCCTCTCCTGCTCAAGCTAATCCGTTCCCCAAAGTTACCGTTTGTCAAAGTAGAAATCAGGTGAGGGCAATTCTCCCTCCTTAAAACCTTCAGATGTCCTCCCATCATGGTCAAAGAAACACCTGGGCCGTGGGGAGGGCTGCTGGCGTCGCAAAGGGAGAGCCATGCCCTCCTCCCCTCGCCCCTGCCCTCCTCCCTCTCGGTCATGCCGTCCAGCCACATTGGCCTCTTTCTGTCCTTTGAACGGGCTCGGCTCATTCCTTCCTTGGGGACTTGGCTTTGCCGTCCTCTGTCCTGGGTCTCCTGACGTCATCTTCTCACAAAGGTTCCCCTGGCCACCTGTGTGGTTGCCACTACTCACCATCTCATCACCGTCAAAGTACCTGTCACTATTTGACACATTATTGTATCTTTTTTTTTTTTTGTTATTTATTGGGTTTCTCCCTCACTAGGACACAGGTCCCCAGAGGGCCGAGGACCGGGGTCTTCCCCGTCAAGATCGCTATTAGGGTGTATAAAAACAATTTCACATGGCACGTTCCTAAGCCCACACGGCACCTCTATTCATTTAGCAGCTCAGACCCAAAATATCGTGTCATCGGGGCGCCCCTTTCCCCTCACAGTCCACGTTCGTCCCATCATCACTCGTGAGCCTGAGACTCACCCTACGTCCTGCTCCTGCCCTGGTCTGGGCAACCACCGGACTCCCCGGAGCTTCGTGTAGGAGCCTCCCGGCTGTGCTCACGCCCCAGGGCCCTCTTCCCATCTAGTCTCCAGAGCGGGTTGTTGGAAATCATTTCAAAAGCCACATGACTAACTCTCCCATCTCAGAGGGCCAACCTCAGAAGGGCCACCCTAGGGCCCTTGAGTGACATCCGCCCAGCCACCCCTCTCTGACTACCTCGCCCACCTACGGACTGCTCTCTTCCTTCCTCACTGTACTCTGGCCGTGCCATTCAAGGGCATGCCCCTTGGAACTTGCTGCCCTCTCTTTCTGGAATGATCTCTCCCACGTGCCCCAGGCTGCACTACGTCACTTGCTGAGGTCTCTGCTCCAGGGAGGACTTCCCAGCATCTCCCTTTAAAATTGCACCCCCACCCAACACATGGGCCTTCCCATCTCTCTCCTTTACTTTTCTCCAAAGCCCTTGTGACTCCTCGGACGTATGTCATTGCTATTCTTTGTCGATACTCTCCTTCCCCGACAGTGTTGGTTCCGCGAGGGTGGGGATTCCTGTCCATTCCTGTCACTGCTGTGTCCTCATCGCTTGGGTCAGCACCTGCCAGGTACTAAGCACGCACACAATTTGCTAACTGAGTGAAGTAATGATGGTGTTCACGGTCTAACAGCATGCGCTACAGATTCAAGTTCTTGTTGAGTGAGTGAATGAATGAATGATAAAAGAAATTCACCAAACCTATTCAATCGAAAGAGATGCATAGTTTCTGTTGTAGGTCTGGAATGGACCTACCTGGATCTACAGTAGTGAGTTAAACAGATGAGATCTCTGGCCACTGGGAACTTGTGGTCTACTTAGGGACAGTCCAGTGATCAATTACAGAAATGTGTCATCACAAACTTGGCACTGTTGGGAAGGAAAAGCAGAGAACACCGTGAGGGTGTAGCTCCACTGGAGACCTGGGAAGGCTTCTCGGAGGAGGTGACGTCCGAGCTGAGCTGAGAAGGTTGCCGTGGTGCAGCGAAGGGGGTGTAGTGGGGAAGATGTTTCAGGTGGAAGAAACTTCCCATACAAAGGCCCCAAACCCCTAGGTTGGGATTAATCATTTACGTCTTACTGTTTCCAAGATCCTAGTGACACTTGAGGTTTGGTTTCTGATGTTTCCTCCAGTTTTCAGCTACTAAGGGAATATTGGGGATGGTTTTGATTCTTCCCCTCATGGAGATGGGAAATACCTCCAAACTCAGGATTCTAGTTAAATCTTGGAGACCACAGAGTTTATGCAGTGTGTGGTTGGGTTTTTACATCATCCGTGTTTGTTTTCTTCTCTTTCCAGGCCTTTGACACTGGCTGGTCATTAAAATTTAGAGCTGGCCCCGGGTTAAGTGGACGATTTCCTGGAAAACAGCTGGTCGAGTTCCCCCCTGTGTGTCCCTGAAATAAACATCCCCTTTGGAGAAAGGCTTCCTTTGGTCCCTTCCTGCTCAGCATCTCTTTTGCAATTTGCAGTCCTGTTTTGCAGGACTTCTCAGCAAAATTCTAGAAGACTAGTAAGTAAAATAACAGCCAAAGTTTATTAAGCGCTTCATTGCACTCACATGACTGTCCTGGAACTTAGGTACTACCATTATCCTCTATGTGCAGATGAGGACCCGGGGAAGTTGCTGTGTCCCACATCAATCAATACCTAACAAAAAGCAGAGGCAGACTTTATATCCAGGACTGTCTGACTCAAGAACTTGTGCTCTTAACCATCGAGCCGCAAAGGCCTCCCTGGCCCCGAATGTGGAGTTCTTCGCTTAATTTCAGTTTCCCCTGTTGTTGTTATACGAAGGCATGGCGTCCAACGTCCTGATACTTACCGTCAATGTACAGATATGGTGGGGTTGATATTTTCTCTTGCAAAAGGAACCAACTCTATCTTGTGCTGAAATCAAGTTTAATGGATGGATATTGAGTAGAGGGAGAGAGAGGAGGAGGAAAGAGAGAGAAAGAGAGAGACAGGCAGACTGACACAAACTAGAGCAATCCTGAGTATCTAGGGAGCAAGAAGACGTCTCAAGAATTTTCTGTGGGAATGGGTGAGCTGCAATTGTGTTTTCCACTCCGTTTCACTCTGGTGAAGTTTCTCCATCCCAGCGTCTAGAGTTTGAGGATTTGCCTTGGCCGTGAACCCATCCGTTGGCTGGGGGAGAGCAGGGCGCCTTGGCTGATGCGCCACTGAGATGGCGCACAGTAGTGGGGTGTGGGGTGGGTAATGCCCCAAGGGTGCTGCAACCCAGGGACCCCAAGGTGGACGCTGGGCTCCTCAAACCCAGCGGCACCCCCTCTTCCTTCCTGTGCTCACCTCCATTCATTCTCCATTTTGCCTTTTTCTCGCACTTTTGAGGGCTCATCCTTGTTTAGAGGGTGCCTAGTGCGGTGCCAGGCACACAGTAGGTGCTCAGCAAGTCAATGGAAATAGCAATAACCCAATGGAAAAGGAAAAACACATCCCCAGTGCTTAACAACTGCTCCCTGCTGTGCAACCAGACATCCAAGCTCACTAAAACATGCCTTCCCTATACTGGCCTTTTCGAGGAGGTTCAATAAATAGCTCCCTCGTCCCTGCCCGAATTCTTAACCAATTGAGAAATAAGACGGAAGAATAAGCAAAACGTCGCGTTTATTGTCGATAAGTCTAAATATGTGTGCGCCGGTCGGCTTCCCAACACTGACCAGGAACCAGGAACACAGCCCCAAGGGCAGCTCCCTCCGACCGAAGGAGACCAGGAGTGCATGACGGTTCCCTTTATTCTTCCCAAATCTGCCAACCAGACAGATCCCTCCTCCTCTCCCAGAGCGCAGTGGGGAAGGGACAGACAGAGGCCAGGAGTTTCAGGAGCTGGGCTCCCTCCACGTGGAGGCAAACACAGGAACGGGGTGGACGCCTTCCCGCCCAGCTTCCGGCTCGGGCCCCCGAGGGCCGGGGAAGAGCAGAGAGGGTGCTGGCCCCAGCCGCTGAGAGCTACCCTGCCGTCCTGCTCGTTCTGGTCGTGGTCGTCTACAGATGGCTTTTTCACAGGTTGTGACTAGAAAAATTTCCATCACCTGAGCCACAACATCAAAACGCCTGGTTTTGAAAAGTGGAAAATTTTGTCAAAGGGGTGTTTGTGAAAGTTCTCTTAAAATAGAAAAGTTAAAAGCCTCCAGAAAAGCCAGCTATCATAATTTTTAAAAGCAAGGTGTAATAATGATTACTATTAATATTATCCTCAACTCAGTGACAGGTAAAAGCCAGGAGAACCTGACCAAGCTTTGGAGTCTGAAACTCCCGAGTTTGAACTTCTGCCCTGCACCTTGTCAGCTGTGGACCTCGTTTCCACAACTACAAAACAAGGATGGTAATGGCATCTGTTCCATAGGATTTTGGTAAAGAGTCATTGAAGACTTACGCATTTCGAACACAGACCAGTGCCTGACACATAGGAGGCTCTTAATAGATGTTGTTAATACTGTTGTTTTTTAATCATGATTTTTGTCATTGATGCTGATGGTTGAGGTCCTTGTGTCACCATGAAATATACGTTTGTTCACCTGCATTCCTCTCCTGGTGTCTCTGTGCTAAGGTCCAGTAGAAAGAGCACTGGGGGAGGGGTCTGGGGTCCAAGTCCACATGTGAGTTCTGGTGTGTTCCAGCCATGTGATAATTGGCAAGGCCACTAAACCTCTTTGAGCCTCAGTTTCCTCATCAGTTACGAGTGACAAAGAATAACAGGAAAGCTCAGTTTGACCTTGGAACATGGATATTTTTTCTGCACGGAACATTCTTTCCTCACCCCTTCCCTTCATCTAGTTAATCCCGGTTCAGCTGCTACCTCTGCAGGGGAGCCCTCCCCCACCACCCGGATCCAGGGGCCTCCCCCACCGTTCTATGTTGTGGGTATGATCCACTTGCTCCAGACCTAGAATCAATCTCTCTCTCCCTAAACTAGGAATCTTGCCAATTTACTTGTTGGCTTCTAGCTGATAATACATTGAATTTCCCCAATGAAACTCCCAGCCTCAGGCCTCCTCTTCACCCCAGAGTGAGATTATTCAGTGGCATTAACAAGGCTCTTCCTCAGAGGTCCCTTCTGCCCGTTGTGGTGCCAGAGGAGCCCCAAGCCTCTGACTGAGTCAAGCAAGAGGCAGGATCACAGAGGCCCTGCCCTGGGCGGACAGATGCAGGAAACAAACAAAACAAAACCAACCAGAAGTGGATAGGTCACTTGCCTTCTCCGTATTCCTGTCTGCAATGCCCTTGGCAAGCTTTGCTGGGAAAGGAGGTGGCCAGAGAGCTGAGCTGTTAACACCTGAGCGTCCTCACACTGCCACTTAGCACCAGTGTGGCCTCAGGCAAGGAGCAACTCTCTTTAGGCCTCAATTGCCTCATCTGTAAAATGGGATGATGGTGTTTATGTCGTAAGATCATTGTGAGTGTTAATGGGGATAATGTGACAAGTGTTTACTATCATGCTTGGGGCATCATTGCTCAATATGTATTAGCTACTGTGGCCATTAGGATGCATGCTATTGTTCTTGCATAAGAACAAGATCAAAGTGGTTTGATAAAAACACATTACTAATAAGATACGTGGAACATATGATCCTTCTCTCTTCTCCTCCTTCTCCCCCCACCCACATGTCTGACTCCTGTCAATTTTGCGTTCATGGTTGAAATATTATCTCCTGAGAGAAGCCTGTCTTTTGAAGCAGTTATTCTCAGCCTTGGCTGCACAAGGCCAAGCACCCGGGGAAAGCACCTGGGGAGCTTTTCCAAATATTGATGCTGCCGGGCGCGGTGGCTCACACCTGTGATCCCAGCACTTTGGGAGGCTGAGTTGGGAGGATTGCTTGAGGTCAGGAGTTCGAGACCTTCCTTCCTTCATCCAGTTCATCCAGACCGCTTGGGCTTGTATCCCAGTTCTGCAACTTACTAGCTGCGTGACTTTGGACAAGTTATCAAAACTCTTGTTGCCTCAGTTTCCTCATCTATAAAATGGGTATAATGATAATAACAGACTTACTTCATAGTATTGTGAAGATTAAACAAATTGATACATGCGATAGACTTAGAACAGAGGCCCAACAGACATATAGTAAGATCTTTAGTTTCAATTCCTTTTTAATTTTAATTTTTAATATATTTTTTATTATGGTAAAGTATACATACCGTAAAATTTACCATTTTAACCATTATCAAGTGGACAACTCAGTAGCATTCAGTACGTTTCCAAGGTTGTATAACCATTACTACTTTCCAAAACTTTTTCATCATCCCAAACAGAAACTCTGTAATAACTCCCCATTCTCCCTCCCAGTCCCTGGTAATCTCTGTTATTCTTTCTGTCTCTATAAATTTTTCTATTCTAGGTACCCCATGTAAGTAGAATCATAGACTATTTATCCTTTTGTGTCTGGTTTGTGTTTCTTAGCATAGTGTTTTCAGGTTTCTTCTATGTTGTAGCATGTATCAGAATTTCATTCTTTTTTATGGCTGAATAATATTCCCTTGCACGTATAAACCTGTTTATACCTTCATCTGTTGACGGACATTCGTGTTGTTTCCACCTTTTGGCTTTTGTAAATAAATGCTGCTGTGAGCATTGATGCACGCGTATCTGATACTTTCACTACTTCGAGTACGGCACTGGAAGTGGAATCACTGGATCATACGCTGTTTTATGTCTACGACTTTGTACTGTTTTCCAAGTGGCTGCACCATTTTGCATTTTCATCAGCAATGGACAGAGATTCCAATTTCTCCACGTCCTCACCAACTTACCTTCCTTCCTTCCTTCCGTCTTCTCCTCCACCTTCTTTATAATAGCCTTCCTAATGGGTAGGAAGTGGTGTCTCGTTGTGGTTCAGTTACAATTCCTTTTGATCCCATCCAAAGCAGATTATCCACTGCCTGTTATTCTCTTGCCCACAGAACACAGCTCTTTACTTTCATGCTGTTATCACAGCTTGACCTTATGTTTGTTGAATGTTTGCCTTGCTGAGTAGCCCAGGAGTTGGCAAACTGTGGCCTGAGGCTGCAGGTCAGATCCGGCTGCTGCTTGTTTTTGTATAGTCCACAAGCTGAAAATGGGTTTTCACATTTTTATCTGGTTAAAAGAAATCGAAAGAAGACGAATATTTTGTGAAATGTAAAAATTACATACGGTTCAAAAACGTCATTGTTCCTAAATACTCGGACTGGAACCCAGCCATGCCCACGTATTTACGTATTGCCTTTTGCACAAGGAAGGCAAAGTTGCATAGTGGCAGTGGGGACTGTGTAGCCTGTAAAGCCTAAAATATTCACCATGTGGCCCTTTACAGAAAAGGTTTGCTGAACCCTGCACTGCACCCTGAACCCAGGGACAGTGATCGTGCTGTCTCTACAGTACCTGGCCGTTGGCAGGTAATTACCCAACAGTCATTGCATTTGTTAGTCCGTTCTTTTATACTAACTCCAGACACAAAAACAAATTTGAGATGGATCAGAGAACTACATGTAAAAGCTAGAGCTAGAATCTTCTAGAAGAAAACATAGAAGAATATTATCGCAAATTTGGGTTAGGCAGACAAAAAAGTACTAATTATAAAATAAATAAGTTGATCAATATCAAAATTTTAAATTACTGATCATCCAAAGATACCAGAGTCATGCCTTAGTATACAGGGGGGACTGGTTCCAGAATTCCACACATACATCAAAATCTACACACACTCAACTATGTCTACAGAGCTACAGTATAGGAAAAGTTGACCCTCCCTATATGTGGCTATACTGTATTTTTGATCTGTGTTTGGTTGAAAAAAATTCGAGTACAACTGGGCCTGCACAGTTCAAACCCATGTTGCTCAAGGGTCCAATGTATTCAGAAAACAAGTAGATAAGCCACAGATCAGGAGAAAACTTTTGCTATATATACACGATAACTTGTATTCAAAATACACAAAGAACTACAAATCATAATAAAAATATAAACACAAATTTTAAAAATGGGCCAAAGGCTCAAAAGTGCAATTTAAAACCACCATGAGGCCGGGCGCGGTGGCTCACGCCTGTAATCCTAGCACTCTGGGAGGCTGAGGTGGGGGGATGGCTCAAGGTCAGGAGTTCAAAACCAGCCTGAGCAAGAGTGAGACTCCATCTCTACTTAAAAAATAGAAAGAAATTAATTAGCCAACTAAAAACATATATAAGAAAAATTAGCTGGGCATGGTGGCGCATGCCCCTAGTCCCAACTACTCGGGAGGCTGAGGCAGGAGGATTGCTTCAGCCCAGGAGTTTGAGGTTGCTGTGAGCTAGGCTGACACCACGGCACTCTAGCCAGGGCAACAGAGCAAGACTCTGTCTCAAAAAAAAATAAAAAGCCACCATGAGATACAATTTCATGCACATTTGAATAGCAAACAAATAAACAAACAAAAAGACAGCAAATGTCAGTGGGAGTGAAGAGTAACCGGACGGCTTGTTCACGGCTGAAGGGGTTTCCTTACAACTACTTGGCAGTTTCTGATAAATTCTACTCGGAGGTATCACCCAAGAGAAATGCAAACCTACGAGTGCACAGACTTATACGTGAATGGACACAGCAGCTTTTTTCATAACAGCCACAAACTGAAAACAACACACACGGCATTACTAGCAAAACAGGTTTTTTAAAATGAGGCACATCCATGCAATCGGAACACTATTGAGTAGTAAAATGGAGTGGATTCTCCGTGCATTGACATGAATCAATCTCAACATCCTGCAGAGGGAAGACAGACACGAAGCAGCCCAGGCTGCGTGACTCCGTTCCCGTGGAGTTGTAGAAAAGACACATCGAACGCAGAGCGGCAGAAGCAGATCAGCAGTTGTCTTGGGGGCACGTAGGCGGGGTTGGCATTGCCTAGAAAGGGACCCCGGGGAACCTTCTGGGCTAATGAACACATCGCATTATTTGTTTTGAGTGGACATTAATGACAAGGGTATGTATAATTGTCAAAACTCAGAACTAAACACTTGAGATCTGTGCATTTTATTGTATGTAAATTGTATTTCCTTTTAAATAATGATAAAGGAACAGCTGGCCTTGAAAGGTGAGAAAATGTGCCTTCCTAGATGGACAGTCTCCAAGTGTCGGCCCCTCATTCGGGAGCCCAGTCAGATTTGCAAAGGAAAAGGAGAAAGCGTGGTGCCCCGGTGTCTGTCAGCTGTGAATGGCGTTTCCTGTTCGAACCAGAGCTCTCCCGTGAAGGAAAAAACAGCAATCACTCCACGAACCCTGCAGCTTCAAGTCCAGAAGGCCATTTCCTGGCCTTGCAAAAAACCCCAATTGTACCCTCTGCTCCGCTGGGAACTCTTCTACCTGCGGCTTTCTGGACGGGCTGGTGTCTGGGGCCCACCTCGGCGCAATCACTCATTTGTCCCTGACCGTCGGACGCTCGCTCCCCCCAGCATCCCCTAGTGGACCTCCCCAGAGAGTGTCCAGGTCCCCGACACCGCAGGGCAGCTGGAGAAGCAGAAGCAGTGACCGTCCCTAGTTCTGTTTTTAGAAGGGCGGTGGAATGAAGCTGCTCCTGCGGGACAGGTCGTCAAGACTCCTGACGTCCTCATGCATCTGACGCCAGCGCCTCAATCTTCTCTCGCTGGCTGCTGTAACAAATCGTCTCAAGTCCTAGTGGCTTCAAACAACACAAACTTATTATCTCACAGTTCCGGAGGTCAGAGGCCTAACACAGGTCTCACGGGGCGAAAAGCAAGGTGTCGGCAGGGCTGTGTCCCTTCTGAAGGTTCTAGGAGAATCCATCCCCTTGGCTTCTCCAGCCTCAGAGGCCGCTGCATTCCTTGGCGTGTGGCCTCTCTTCCGTTTCAGTCAGCAACACTGGTCTCTCTGCGCCCTTCTCCTGTAGTCACGTTTCCCTGGGTGCCTCTACTACCTGCCTCTACATTTAAGAGCATCAAGACTCACCGGGCCCACCTGGATAATCCAGGCTGAGCTCCTAATGTTCAGGTGAGTTGATGAGCAATCTGAGTTCTGTCTACAACCTTGATTCCCTTTGCCATGTAGGGTGACACAGTCACGGCTCTGGACATCTCTGGAGAGCCATTGTTCCGCCCACTGCACTCTCTGGTCTTCAAGTCTGACTTATCTTGCAACCGTGTCACTCTGTTAAAATGAACCTGGGTTGATAGTTTGGTTCTGAGGCTGCTGGATAATAGTGGCTGCAACAGCAGCAGTGATAACAGCCACACACTGAGAGCATGATAGGAAGCAGACACAGGGGACTCATGACCTCCTTTGATCCCTGTAGGACCCTGTTGTAGGAGGTATCATCCTCCCTATTACAGATGGGGAAACTGAGGTGCAGGCAGCATAAATAATGAGCCCAAGTTTCCTCAGCTTTTTTTTTTTTATTGAGACAGAGTCTCGCTCTGGCTAGAGCACAGTGGCATCATCACAGCTCACAGCAACCTCACACTCCTGGGCTCAAGCGATCCTCCTGCCTCAGCCTCCCAAATAGCGGGGACTACAGGCATGCGCCACCGCATCTGGCTGATTTTTCTATTTTTAGTAGAGATGGGGTCTTGCCCTTGCTCAGGCTGGTCTCGAACTCCTGGCCTCAAGCAATCCTCCCGCCTCGGCCTCCCAGAGTGTTAGGATTACAGGCGTGAGCCGCAGCGTCTGGCCCATAGCTCAGCTTTTAAATGGAAGATTCACCAGCCTGAGAAACAAAAAATAAAAACATTACCCGAGCTTGGTGGTGGCATGCATCTATAGTTCCAGCTACTCGGGAGGCTGAGGCAGGATCGCTTGAGCCCAGGAGTTTGAGGTTGCTGTGAGCTATAATGATGCCACTGTGCTCTGGCCCAAGTGAGAGAATGAGACCCTATTTCCAAAAAATAAGAAAAAGCAGACCCAAGATTGGAAGTCCAGTTTGACTGACTTTAGAGACTTTGGTCTTAACAGCAAATGACGTAATAACAAACCTCTCTATCACATCTCCAAGTCAAGCTTCCTCTGAGCAGAGATTTTAGATGAGGATTAACAACGATTTCTGTTCAATGTTTAGCAGGTAGAAGAACTCAAGACATGGAACTTTTATTAGGTAACTCAAAGATATCCCCTATTGGGCTTTTGTTGCCTTTTTATGCCTGTCTCCTTCCTTCCTTTCTTCTTTCTTTATTTGGCATCTTGTAACGTGGGTGCAGTGTGGTGCAATAGTACACATCCAGGCTCTCAGGTCAGGCTGCCTGCGCTGAACTTCTAATATCACCACGTTAGCTGCTTCCAACTGGGCCCACAACACCTCTGTAAGCCTCAAGTTCCTCCTCGTTTTTAAAAACTGACATGTAGTTATACCAACCTTATGAGACTGCTAGGTTGACTAGAAATAATCACGCATGCCCAGCACACGGTCAACTATCATTATTTAAGCCACACCTGTGTATCCATTACCGAAGCAAATAGCATGAGGAAGAGAAGATGGCCTTTGTTCACAAGCATCTCTCTTTGTCTCTCTCTCTCTCCCTGTCTCTCTGTCTCTCTCTTTCAAACACACACACACACACACACACACACACACACACACACACAAAGTGAGAAATTAGGAAGGACTGGAAATTAGAGACCAAGACAGTTCACAACATGGTTCTAATTTGCGGTTAAGAAATCCATGAAGGCATAGGTCAACGTGTACTCAGAGAAAGGAAGGCTTCATTTACAAGGAACGCAGGGGTGAGTCACCCAGACCGTCGTTGCCTGCAGCCCTTGAAGAGGCCCCGTGACCGTCCTGCTGGGCTGAGCGAGTCACCAGATGTGGTCTACCACAGTGTCTGTCACACGCAGCCCTTCACATGTGAACTTCATGATTTTTGCCTTGGTGCTTCCTTTTTCAGTATTTGCTCAATACTTTTCTTTGAATCAATCCATGACTTACACCTGACTGCATTTGTACGAAAGGAAACTGTATGTCACTAGAGTAAATGGGAGGCTGATTTGCTCACCAGAGATAGATAGAAACTATGAAAACAAATGCACGACTATTAAAAGCAGTGCAATTTTGCCCACACGCCTCTTAAAGTCCCACCGTCCCCCACCCGTGGTCGGCGTGGCATGCGCCAGGATGCACTGTTCTTGCGGAAAGAACTGAGGATTCCGCCTCCATGGATTCTTGAGGCTGAACCTTTCTGCTGCCCTGTCTCTCTCTCATCATTAGGACAGGGATGTTAAAAAAAATAGCCACCGTCATTGAGAAATGACTGAGCTGAGCGCGTTGCACCCAGCAGCTCACTCAGTGTTCACGAAGTTTCTATAGTGATGTGTTATTATTGAGGTTGTGTTGACCACCGAGAGGGGAGGTGGTTCTGCACAGCTCATGACAGGTAGAGCTGGAATGTGACCCGGAGTCCATCTGAACACAAAGCCTTGATATCCTGCAATAGTGCCCTCAGTGCCAGCCACCTCATGGGGGCTGAGAACAACTAAATTAGCCACATGATTAGGAAGATGTACTTGGTTAAAGCAGGGAGGCTCTGTCACGGGTACGTAGCACGGGCCAGAGGCTCTCGGAAGCACTTTTTCTGTATTGACTCATTGTGGGTGTGGGATGCAGGTCTTAGTATTGTTCCCATTCTACAAATGAGAAAGTTGAGGCGCACAACCCTTAATTAACTTGCAACTTGTAAGTGCTGCACCTGGATTGGAACCCAAGGGGTTTGGCTCCTGAGCCTATGCCCTCATGCCTGATAAAGGCATCGTACGGATGGCATAACTGTTATGTCACCGCTGGTGACAGTTTTGACTCTGCAACTGTGAGATTATCAGTCTGCCCCAGGTTCTTCTTCAGTCCCTGCCCGGCCCCGCCTTGTCTTATTTCCTTTTTAAGATGGATGTCAGATGACCTGGGCCTTCTAAGAAATTAATCTTATGCCAGGAAGGTGCTCATCCATCCATTCACCTAACCAGCATCATGGGTGTCTACGCCAGGTGCTGAGCTGCGCGTCACCGAAACAGGAAAGCAGTGGTGTGCGGCTGTTAGGAGAGGTGACGTCGCCATCGCAGCTTGAGATCCACGGTGACCACTGGCGTTCACAGGCCGTGGGACTTTTGGTTTGAACCCCTCTGAGCACCTGTTCCCTCATCCTTATTCCTGTAAAATAAGACTATTACACTTGTCCAGAGCTTATTCTTTTCCCCTATAATTTGCTTTTTGGAGAGAATTTCCTGGGTCAATGTTTAATATACACCTCCTTAATCTATCGTCTTCTGTTGAGTAGGGGAGTACCATTATGATTTTACATTTTTTTTTCCAGGTTGCAAAAGTAATACAGGCCCACGATCCTATATGCAAAAACCTACAAGCTAAGGGCATTTTGTAAGCCAGATTTTTTTGAGATTTTAGATGAATTTTGTTTACACTGTATGTCAAATAATATGCTAATACTTCTTCAGAGAGATGTGTGGATATTCACCCCACCTGAGATCATTAAAGACCGCATGTAAACTCAGAAGAGTCCATATTTTGCTGTTGAATGAGCTTTGGAGATTTTGGAATTATAGGTAAGGGATTATGAATGAAACTTGCACACGGTTGTGATAGAAAAATTTGGAAAAAGACGGGGAAGTATTAAAAAGAAAATAATGACATTAATAAGAGATAACTACTGGAATTTCCATGTATCTTTTCTAATTCATTGAATTATTTATTCAGCAATATAATTGAATACCTGTTATGTGTTCTAGGCCAGTGGTTCTCAACTGGGGGAGATTTTGTCCCCACAGGGAAGATTTGGACATTATCTGGGGACATTTTGGTTGTCATAACCTGAGCCAGGTGCTAAGGCTTGGAGTTCATTCTGGAGGTGGGGCTACTGGGTCAAAGGGTGCAAGCTTTAAAAAATCCTTAGCGTATACTATGAAACTGCTTTGCAGAAAGGTTGTCCCAAGTTTTATTTAGTACAGGATTTACATTTAAAAATCAGAGACTTATGATGCCAAATAACACACATAGCTAGTTCAAGCTATGGATAACACATCTAGACAATTCTAGTGACCAGAAGAGGCTTTCAGAAAGACAATGGTATGTTGGGTTCAACTCAACTGGTCATTTGATCCTGGATCAACTGGATGTATTTTCTCTCAATCGGTCTCAGGGTACATTGTCTTGTAATCATCCCAGTATGCAAACAGTTTGCATGCAGTTCAAAGACTGGGTGACAAAACATAATTAAGAAGAGATTAATTTATGGGGAAAAAAAAATGAAAAGCACTCACAGTCTGAAAGCTGTGTAGCAGAAACCCCTGGGAGGAGGTGATCACCCTTTCCAAGCATTGAAATCCAGTAAATAAAAGGCTAGAAGAGGACCTTCTGGGGCAATGGTTCAAAAGGTAATGGAATATATTTGGACAATGAGGATTCCAGACTGAAATCTCAAGAGGACGCTTCCTGCTTCCGTGTTGTGCTTCTGCATAAGAATAATCCGTTGAGGAAATGGTAGAATTCCTTTCAAAGTGTCAGTAGGTGAAACAGCAAGGGGAATGGCGGCCAATCAGATAATTTGGATCCCAGCGGCCAGCGCTGCACAGGAACTGGGTGGAATAAGGCTCTCGCTTCCACAGAGGGTGAGTGGGCAGTCAGCCTCTACTACGGACCGGACCATAGTTGAGTGGACACCCTCCATGTGGATGGAAGAAAGTTCACATTTTCTCTTTTTCTGAGGCTGAAGGAGAACAGAAAGCTCAGCACGTAGAGGAGGGGCTGGCTACTGCTACAGCCATAAAAGACAGATAGTAAATATTTTTAGCTTTGCCGGCCTCCAGGCTCTGCGTCAACTCCCCATCTCTGTCTTTGTGGACTGAAAGCCGCCATAGACCACAGGTAAACAATGGGTGTGGCCGTGTTTCAATAAAACTTTATTTACACAAACAGGCGGTGCTCCAGGATCATTGTTTGCTGAGCCCTGACCTCAAGAAATGGGAAAGAGGTCGTGTGAGATTGAAGACGGTCCAAGAGAAATGGGTTTAAATCCCATCTCTACACTTAATGGCTGTGTTAATGCCAGGCACGTTAATTCACCTTTTGAACATCAGTTCTTTTAACTGTAAAAGAGGGTTCTTGGAGTGTCTCTCTCACAGGTTTGTTCTCAGCATCAAATGGAACAATGGTTGAATAGCGTTTATCATAGGCCTGGGCGCGTAGAAGTACGAAAATGAGAGACACGTAAAGAGCATGCATGTTTTATCATAGTTCTTGTGCCAGTGTCTTTGGGTCACTAGCATGAGCTCCTGAGATTCGAGGACCACGTGTGTCTTACTTAATTTGTGTCTCCAGTACCTATGACCTTGGCACGTGGTGGGTGGTATCTTGTAGGGTCTAAAGCAGGACTAGGGATGGAGATTTGGGTGCAGTGCTTCAGCAAGGGGGAGTTCCCAGGGGAAGAGAACGAGAGAAGCAGGGAAAGGTAGGAGAAGGAGCTAAGCAGGTGTTTTCTCAACTGGAGCCTAGCTTCTGCCTGATGCCTCGGGGATACATGTTGCATATATCTGGAGCACATATGGTACCACAGCATTAGTCTCACCTGATGCAAAGGGGCTGGCCCTTCACACCCTGGGGCAGAAAGTTACTGGCTGTGGGCTGGCCCCATTCAGGGTGAGGAGGTAATAATCCCCCAGGGGAATGGGCTCCAGTTCTGCTGAATGAGAGATGCTGTTAGCCATCAGCAGCCAGGAAGGTGCTCTGCCCGCAGGGAGATCCCAGGGTGCTTGTTACATAACAGCCTGTGTGTTATGAGGTTATGCTCTAAATCATCATGAAACACAGCTGGTTTATAGGAAAAGGGAGAAGGGCAGAGCCAAGGTGACTAAGTCATCACCTGTCACTCCAAAGATAAATTGTTTAGCTTAGGGGCTGAACTCAGGAATGGTGAGGACCTTAACTCAAAGATGGTGAGGTTCTCATTCTTGCAGGGATAGGAAGTGGCTTCTTTTCCTGTTGGCCTGTGGGTGTTTCCTTTGCCTGGAGGAGTGAGTGCCATCATCCAGACTGAGCATTGCTGGGGTCCCACTCTGTGCTTGGCACAAGTGGCAATAATGTCACAGTAGCATCTGCCTGGGTTCTGGCATCTAGTGGGACTGAGGTTAAATCCTAGCTCTGCCACCTTAGCCATGTGACCTTGAGGCAATTACTTAGCATTACTAAGCCTCAGTTTCTACATCTGTAAATTGGGAATAACAATATTTTCTAATTTAGAAGATTTTTGTGAAGATTAGAGTTAATGCTTATAAAATATTTAGTACAGTGCCTGGCACCTAATTAAGGCTCAATTTCAATACATGGTAACTTTATTTTATTTACTTTCTTTGTTGTGATAGTGTGGTTTTTTTTCTCTTTTTTTGAGAAATGGCATTGTCTAGGCAACATTTCTTAATTGTTGTTTGCTTATTACTTTGGATTTTTGCCATGTCTGTTTCCACCTGTACTATTTATTTGATTTTTTTTTTTTTTTAATTTTTAGTAGCGACGGGGTCTTGCTCTTGCTTAGGCTGGTCTCCAACTCCTGAGCTCAAATGATCCACCTGCCTCGGCCTCCCAGAGTGCTAGGATTACAGGCATGAGCCACCACGCTCGGCCACTATTATTTATTTAACATGCACTAATTGACTCTTTAAAATAGAACTTAAATACAATAAACTTGCAAAGAAGACCAGTGCAATAATGGGTTTGGGTGGGCTAGTGCTTGGCCTATGGGGAGTTTGCTACAAAGGAGAGCTACTTTCACTATCGACATTGACATTGAATGACTGTTAGTTTTGTATTCTGCCTGGGAATTTGCATTGACCCATTTCATTTTTTCCTTCTAGAATCAACTCTCTTGCATTCTTTCTTTTTATCTTATTTGCTTTTCTTTCTTTCTCTCTCTTTCATTCATTCATTCTTTCTTCTTTTTTTTTTTTTGGTTATTGTCTGTTCTTTAGCAATCTTGCATTCCCTTCCCTGAATGAAGTCACATCTTTGCTTCGGCATGAGCTAATTGATGTCTTTTCCAAGTAATTTGCTTGGCTAAGAATTTCATGCATAACATCAGGGGATTTTTTCCCCTCTCTGTTAAATAACTTGGGCTCTGACAGATTACAAGGAAGTTGTTACTCAGAGCTGAGCTCTCCAAACTGCTCACAGGGAGAGGTGGAAATTCCCTTTCCTTGCCTAAAATAACTGGAACTGGGGCACAACAATATAAGCTTTGTCCAGGCTTGAAACAATATCCTTTCCAAGTGAATTTTGTACGGAAATACTTGCCAATATATGGCGGTAGTTTCTCACAGGCTAGAAAAAGGTTAGTCGTTCTCTGTGCCGTGGCTAATAGGGCCATTGTTGGCAACAGCGAGCCCTGGAGGAGGGAAGTTCAAGCATGTGGAGGTTAATGATATTGGACTTACCTGACTCCTCCCCGCCCCTTAGCCCGTTTGATTTCTTTGCTATCAAAAGAATCTAATTCTGGAAACAGACATGCTCTCCATTTATTTGATTATTTATATTGCAGGTATGTTCGTGACCATCTTCCTGCGAACACTCCCTAGCCGGCTCTGGGGAAATGAGAGAAGGAAATGCTCCAATCCTTACAATGGTGCAGAGTTCAGAGTAGCTGACTCAGATTAATGTCTGTGAGTTCAAATTCCACAGCAGTTTTTAATCTCATGCCCTGAGCTAGGTCACAAGGTTCATAATTAGAGCAAGGGCAGGTGTCTAGACTGTGCCGACTCAGGGTATAAAGATGTGGGGATTGGTTTGGATGAATATCTTAACCCTGAAATGTTATTCTGACTATTGTAGGCGATCGCCCAAACAGATTGGGCAAGATCTTGTGAAGTGCCTCACTCTCTGTTTTTTTTTTTTTAAATTTATTATTTAAAAAAAAATTTAAGGCTAAGAGAAGGGAGGGGCAGGAATAAAAGTGGAAATTCATAAATAAACTTTTTTTTAAGCTCCAAGAAGTTCTGTTAATGCTGGTCATATTAGCTGGTGTGAGAATGTTCTCAAGGCCTGAAATCTACTGCGTGAGATGCATTAAGATTCAGCACACATGCCAGGGGAAACTCCCTTCTAAAGGAAGAAGGAGGTGGAGTGCAGAGGTCGTTTTGATTTACCGGAGGTCTCTGTCCTGTATGAAGCTTGAGGTGGGAGGGCGAACCTGCCCTTCCCTTAGGAAAGGAGAACCCTCTTGCCCCTCAGTGTGTAAGCACAATCTACAAATGCATATTTTTTTCTTATAGTGTACTATGGCACCCAGAACTATGGCAAGCCAGCCATTGCATCTACTACTCAAAGTAGTCACCTCTGCTCCACCGTAACTTACGCAAATGCCTAAGGAGACCTGAGAAGAGTCGTCATGGCAGCATGGTTGGTCACGGTAAACAGCTAGAGACGCACAAAAGGGCCAACAAACGGAGAATAGGTTCTGGGTTGGGTGTGCGCTCCATGTACACCCAGTGAGATTCTTGCCTGGGACTTGTGTGTGTGTGTGTATGTGTGTGTTTCTTTTGGACTCACCAGCTGCGCAGATCACCTAGGCCTGAAGCTACAGATGACTGCTTTGGCATTCCCTGGGAAAGAGCCTACCTGAAAGTAATGCCAACACAGAGGAAAGGAGAGCCAAGAAATAGAGAATGACATACCCCTGGTAACCCTATTTATCACCTGGATCGAGCTGTGCCTGAAGTAAACTCGGCAGTAAACTTGGCTGCTTCGGTGACATGAGGTGATACCTGCCTTTTTATTCGTAAACCAGATCGAGTTATGTTGTTGTCACTTGCAATTAAAGTAGTCTTGGCTGTTACACCCTCCTCCTTTTTACCCGAACTCTAATTGTATAGGTAAATATTTATTTTGGTTAATCACCAAACTGTGCAAGACAGAAAATCCACAACTCCAAGAATCCAGTGATGAAGCTCATCTGTGCTCAAGGTTGGACTTTCATTTTAAGGAATTGGCCTGCTTCAATCCCAGATAATTTGTCTAAGCTATTCTAAATACGATTGAATAGTCATTTATGGCATAGCTTGGGATTGCCAACATTTTCAAATGTCAATATCTGTGATGAGTGCAAAAGATTTCTTAAACAATCAGTTTTCATAAGAGAAATGCAAACTCACCCCGAGTCACCAGTTGGCTAATAGTTCTCCCCCCCTTTGCCACGGTTAGTCACCCATATTTTGCGTTTATGGTAAACACACACTCCTAGATATCTGTTCTCAATGAGCCTCTATGTAATGCTTTGGCATGTGGGAAGTTGTCCATAATCCTGTGGCCCAGGTATATCCAGGTACCCATGTCCCGTGGCTGCCCACTGAGTGAGTGGTGATTTCGCCATCAGAGGCATAAGCCTTTGACTTGTTTTTCTTGTAGAGATAATGCTTTATGCCAAGTCACCACAGAACAGCATGCAACCAGGAACGGGGATGAGCTGTCAGAGATGCAAAAGGAAAATTTTGTAAGCCGGTTGCATAACCATCACTCCCTGTTTGCGACTGTGCCTAAGAAGACCGTCTTCCTCTTCCAGCTTTCCAGAGCCTGTGCGCCCTCAGGAAGCAAGTGCGCCGGGGATCTAATCTCCTCCAAGAACATGGACACTAAACAGGGGCAGGACCCAGGACCACACAGAGGCTGGGAGAGGCACAGGCCAGGCCGTGCCCACTCAACAAGGCTTCTGGCATTTCAAGAAATAAAAGGGAAGAAATGCCAAAACAGGGTTTACCAAAAATTACAGAATTTTTTTCAATGTTTACGTTAAACAAAAGAAGAGCTTGAACATACCACACATACACAAATTACTGTTCATTGCGATGACATTGTGCTGTTTACAGACTATAGGATTTACAAAACATATCTTAGAATGAGCCCCGGGCAGCACGATCTGCGGATGGTACGTAAGTGTGAAGCTGTCCTCCTACGAATGCATGCTGTGAATTCATTCAATCGTCCTGGAGATGACATCAGATGGTCAATGCGAGGCCTGGGCCAAATACCCCCTTGGCCCCCCAGTGGCCAGCCCCACGACATGACATTAAATTAATAAAATATTAAGATTTAAAAACATGATTAGGCTGTGTTTTGTGCTGTCTTGTGCTCTGTGATGTAATGGAACCATCCCTTACTTGAGGAGGACTCGAGGGAATTCAGTGCTTGTTCTGTGGCTTTGCCCCAGGTAGCTGTGTGGGCTTGGGGAAGTCACTTACCCTCTCCGGACTGCCCCATCTATAAAAATGCAGGTGTTGCGCGACGGCCTTGCACGTTCCTTCTAAAACGTTGTGATTATACCAGTTCCGTGTATTCCTGGTATCAAGCACCAGGAATAGGATGGTGGAAAAAAAAAACTTACCCTACACAGGTCCAGTCCTGCCTGCAGGGTGTGGGGTGGGGGGAAAAGAGGGTAGAGACTCTGTGTGTATGTTGATAATCAGCAAAAATATCGACTATACAATGCAAGGGAAGGTAAGTGCTGGGGAGAGCAGCAGAGCAGCGAGAGGAGCTCGACAGTGGCCAGGGAAGGCCTCTCTGGCCATTAACGCCTCCCAGCCGACTGGCTGTTCCATCAGAAAGACCCTAACCACGAATGTGCCATGGGGGAGGTGGAGGACTCAGTGGGCAGAAGGGCCACCGACGGATCTGATGGATATGACTCCCCGGCGAGTCAAGACTCAGAGAAGGGAAAAAGGGAACGAGGCAGTGCTGGATTCTGGCTGCACTGGTGAGATGCCGTCAGGCAGGTCTGGATTTGGATTCTGACTCGAAGCGCTCACCAGTGGTGCGACCTTAAGTCCCACACCTCTCTGCTCGGCCTCTTCCTCTGCAGCCGGGGAGTGAGAGAGCCCCACCTTGTGAGGATGAAATGGGATACTGTCTCTGTAGAGCTCAGCGCAGCGGGCACGGGAGTCAGTGCCGGGCCCGTAATTACGGCAGTGCGGGCCGATGGTTATCGACCATCCACCGTGCTGAGTGTGATCATACTTTCTGTGTGGACTTCCTCTCCCCGCCCTCAGAGGAGCCGAGCAGGCAGGCCTTATCGTGACCCCATTTCACGGATGAGGTAAGTGTCGGGGTCAAGGCAGGAGTGTTAGTCATCATTAGTATCTTGTCTTCTGGCAACGCCAGGACAGGTTATAATGACCCAACTGCTTAACACGAATGTCACGGCCGGCAACAGCTGCTGAGCGCCTGGGCTTTTTTGGAGGTGGAAAGTGAGGAGATAGCGTATTTGACAGAAATGCACTCTGTCATCCCACACGCGTGTGCTTGGTTGAGGTGCAATTTGCTCACAGCACAACGCACCCGTGCTAAGTCTCGTTTTAAATTCTGACAAATACATGTAGTCATCTAGCCATGACCACAACCACGGCAGGCTCTGGTTTTATTTCTGTCATTACAATTTTGCCTTTTCTAGAATTTCATATAAATGGAATCATATACTTTTTCTTTCACTGAACATAATGTTTTTTGAGAGTCATCTGTGTTCTTCAGTTTATTGTCAGTTCTTTCCTTTTTGCTGATATTCCGTCATAGGGATGTACCACAATTTATTCATTCACCAGTGGATGGACATTTGGGCTGTTTCTAGTTTCGGGCTGTGAATAAGGCTGCTATAAATGTTTGAATACAAGCTTTTGTGTAGACATATGTTTTTATTTCTCCTAGGTAACGCCTAACGAGTGGGATTGCTGGGTCATGTGCTGAAGGTATGTTTTACTGTATAAGAGACACCAAACTGTTTGACAAAGTGGGTGCACAGTTTGCATCCCAGCAGCATTGCAGGAAAGTTCCAATCATTCCACATCCTTGCCAACAGCTGGTATTATCAATCTTTTAAATCTTAGCTATTCTAGTGGGTGTGTGGTAACATCTCCTCGTGGGTTTTAATTTGCATTTCCCTAATAACTAATGATATTGAGCACCTGTACACACGCTTATTTGATATTCTAATATCTCCTTTGGTTAAAAGCATCTGTTCAAGTGTCTTGCCCATTTAAAAAAACTATCTTCTTATTGAGTTGTAAGGAGTTCTTTATATATATTTCATATAAAGTCACATATATATGCTTTGCAAATATTTCCCCACAGTTTGTGGCTTGCCTTTCCATTTTCCTAAATAGCATATTTTGAAGATCAAAAAGTTTTAATTTTTTTCTTTCTTTCTTTTTCTTTTTTTTTTTAAACAAACAGGGTCTTGCTCTGTCACCCAGGCTGGAGTGCAGTGGTGCAATCATGGCTCACTGCAGTTTCAAACTCCTGGGCTTCAAGCAATCCTCCTGCCTCAGTCTCCTGAGTAGCTGGGACTACAGGGTACAATGCCATGTCCAGCTAATTTTTTTATAAAGAGTTTGTAGAGATGGAGTCTCACTATGTTGCTCAGGCTGGTCTTGAACTCCTGGCCTCAAGTGATCCTCCTGCTTCAGCCTCCCAAAGTGCTAGGATTACAGGCATGAGTGAGCCACCATGCCTAGTCAAAAGGTTTTAATTTTTAAGAGGACCCATTTATCCATTTTTTTTATGATTGATGATTTTGTGCATTAAGAAATATTTGCCTAATCCAAGGTCACAAAGATTTTTCTCCTATGGTTTTGTCTAAGAGTTTTATGCGTTTATCTTTTATGGTTAGGTCTGTTAGATCTGATCCATTTCAAATTACTATTTGATATATGCTGTGAGGTGAGAGTCAAGTTCATTATTTTTGCATATGGATATCCGATTGTTCCAGTGTCTTTGAAAAGACTACCATTTTTTTTCCTATGAAATTAACTTGGACCCTTATAATACAATCACTTGATCATATTTGTTTGGGTACATTTCTGTATGTTCCCTTGATCTTTATATCTAGCATTGTAACAATAACACACTGTCTTTTCTTGGTTACTGTAGCTTTATATTAATAGTAACTTTTAAACTCAGTTAGTTGAAATCTTCCAAGTTTGTTCTTCTTTTCAGCATTCATTTAAGGAATGCCAACTATGTATCCAGCTCTGCTCATTTGTTCAGTGATTCAGTCAAGAAATACAGAGCATCAATTATGTGCCATGCTTGGATTTAGGTGCTGGGATACAGTGGTGATAAAAACATATAAAGTCCCTGCCCTCATCAAGTTTGCAGTCTTTTAGGGGCAGGGTGTGTGTGGAGGGAGTGGAAATGATAACCAGAAATATGTATATATTATATTTGTCAGATAAAGACGGCGTGTGTTTGCAGTCAGACTGTAGTAACTGCAATGGAGAAAAGGAAAGCGACGGAAGGAGAAGGTGTGTGGTCCAGGAAGGACTCTGGGAGCAAGTGAGAGTCGAGTGTAGTCACATGAAGTGAGGAGCTGAGCCGTGTGATGTACACAGGGAACGGTGTTCTGGACAGAGGGGAAGAAAAGTGCCCCGAGCCCACGCTGAGTGGGAGATGTTCGGATGGGCTTTCTGCCCTCAGGGAACTTAAATTTGCACGGAGGAACAATCCAATGTTTAGAAAGTTTCACTAAGTGGTCATTTCTATGAACAAAATAAATAAAGCTGGATGATAGTTGAGACTTAAATGACGAGACAAAGGTAGTTACATGGAGCATTGGGTAAGAGCTTTTCAGGAGAGGGGATGGCAAGTGCAAAGGGCCTGAGGTCAGAAAGGGCTTGGAGTGTTCAAGGACGAGAAGGACAGACTAATCTGGAAGAGATGAAGGGCGACAGGTGAAAGGAGACCGGATGCCTTCAGGACCGTGTGAGCCAGGCAAAGATGTGGATTCTGTCCTAAGTGGCAATGGACACCATTGCGTGCTTGCTACACAATCAATTCCATTCTGTAACTGCTTCAGTGTAAACAGTGAGTGCCTGGCCTGTATTTCAGAAACTTCTGGAGTCCTGGGTGTGGCTGGGCCATCTGGCAACTTCCTGTGAACCCCTAATCTGGAGGGATTTATGAAGATACTCAGGGGGAAGCATACTTCACGTTTTGACTGTTGAACTGCCTTCTATGCAAATGGGAGCTCTATTGGAATGAAGAAGGAGTTTTGATGTGTGTGTGTGTGTGTGTGTGTGTGTGTGTGTGTGTCTGGAATTCTTAATCTTGATGAGTCACAAAGTGTATTTCCACATTTCAACTTAATGAACACTCTGTTTATTGTTTATAGTCTTTCTCTGTCCCCAGCTTTTAAAACACTTTTTATTTGAAAATAAGTTCAAGCTTACCAAAAAAGTCACAAATATAGAAGTAATATAAAGCATACTTGTATTGCCTTTATCTATTAGTATTTTAATATCCATCTGCTTGATCCTATAACGTGAAACCTTCCCACAGCTTTTCTTTGTCTTTCATGACATTAGCATTTTTGAAGAATACAGCCAGCCCTCCTCCTGTTGTAATAGAATGTTCCTGCTTTTGTGTTTGTCTGATGTTTCTTCGAGATTAGATAAGCATAGATTAAGCATTCTTTGCTGGAATTGGTAGGACATAGAGCATATTGTATCCTTTTTGGGATATCACATTTGGAGGCACATGGGATCTATCTGTCCATCCCCGGTGGTGTTAAATACCTCCAGCCCTTAATATTTGTGGATGAAACGAGGTGGGGAAGGGAAGGAAGAGAGTTGAAAAACAAGAAGGCATGATTCAGCATTAGTTAAATCCTTGAGTCATTTGTGCTGCTGAATTAACCACGCAAAGCGAGACATGCACACGCATGCACACACACACACACACATATAACATGCACAGACAAGCTCAGTTCCGATTTGCATTTTTTAGCTATCATCAAAGTCCTGTTTTAGCATACAGGACATTGGAAGAAATAATTTGGGGGTGATTTTCAAATTCTGCATTAAGGCTTCACATATAATTACTAATATTACTTCCTAATTATTCTTTGTATCTTACAGGATTTGGTTCTATAGTTAGGAAGGTCTGTGGGCACCAGCCAAGCATATGCATTAACCTAAAGCAGTGGGTTTTGACCCTGGCAGTCCGTTAAATTCTCCTGGGTGTGTTTAACACTCAGTGCTATGCAGAACCCACTCAAGATGAACTGAATCAGAACCTGAGGGTGGGACTCAGGGATGGAAGAATTTTATAAGCTCTGCAGGTACTTCTAATGTGCTGCCAAGGTAAAGAACCACCAACTTACAGCTATGATTTTGAAGCTACAATGATCCCCAAAGGTTCTTTACCCTCGGGTCAAGTGCTCCCTTTAATAGCTAACATATATTGAGCACTTACTGTGTACCAGGTTATATATTATGAACATCCATAGATTTTGTTTTTGCAACATCCATTTTTCCCTTCTTTGGATAAAAGCTTCCTGATTTTCCTTTGGTTATCTATCACCCCCACTTCTAGCTCCTCTGACTTTTGTGGTGCTGACCAGGCATCCCCCTGACTTCAGGGATGGACATTGATTTCCAACTTGGCAAACTGATTGGTTCAGGAATGGTCTAAGTTGGTCAAATGAGATTTAAGCTCAGGACTTTCACTGAAATTATTGACAAAGGGATGTTTTATCTCTGCTGGGGTTTAAAACCAAGAGACTGTAAATGTGAAGTCACCGGGGCTGCCTCAAAGAAGGGACCAAAAACCAAGAGTGAATACAACATAGAAAGCAGAAAAGGAGGTGAACTGAGTGGATATGGTTTGAGCCCCTGGATCTAGCCATACCTGAAGCTATCAACTCCCTGGATCTTTAAGTTATATGAGTTAATAAATTCCTATTTTGCTTAAGTTAGTTTGAGTTGAGGTTTATGCCATTGCAATGGAAAGATTCCTGGCTTAAACACATTTAAAACTTTACTATTTCACAATAAGTCTAGAAATAGCTATTACTATTATCTTCATTTTGTAGATGTTTCATAGACACTGAGGCTTAACGGAAATTAAATGCTCCAGATGATTCTTATGTATACTTAAATTTGAGAATCCCTGATATAGGATATAACGACCTGGGGCTTTTTAAGGATGATGACACTTCACTAGAATCATCCTTTTTTTTTTTTTTGCCTCTTTGGTTTACTTTTTAATCAATCAATTAATTAATTAATCTTTTACTTAAAAAAAATAAGCCCAGAATCTAACCCAGGCTAGGCAAAGAAGGTTTAAAATCCAAACCCAGGCCTGACTGACTAGCACCATGGAGTGCGGAGTCAAATGATGGGGTGATGGGCTTGAACCCTGCAGATTGCAGCATGGCTGTGGTGGAGTCACCTTCTCCTAGCTCTGTGACCCAGACTGAATGACGGAGCTGTCGGCCACAGGGCTCCTGTGAAGGGCCTTCCCTGGGCACTCAAGCCTGCAATTTCAAAACTGGGAGAGTCGAATGTATTTCCGCATGTCGAATTTTCTTTCTATTTTTGTTTCCTCTTTTGGTGGCTTTCTGAGGAAGATGGAAGTGGCAAGTGCCAAGCAGAAACTAAGAAGGAGAGAAGAATGAAAATGGAAAGACGAGTGGAAGAGAACCAGGCAGCACGCAGGAATCGAAGGGTGGCACGGGACCCCGCCGAGGGAACGGTTAGTCGTTTAACATGTATCCGCCGAGCAGCAAGGTGTCAGGAGCCCTTCTGGGCCCTGGGACATGCTGGGAATCATATTGCGGGCAGTCACATGCACATGTCACATAGAGCTTACATTCTAGCAATGAGGGGAGACTTCAAATAAATGAGGAAAAATCGTACCTGCCAGGTATCCCAGGTAGAGGCAAGCACCTTGAAGAAAATTAAAGCAGAGTAATGAGTAGGGGAATGGGGGACGAGCCCTTTACGATGCAGCAGGCAGGGCACATCCCTGCAGGACAGGGGAGCACGCCACCAGGAGGGAGGGAACAGCACGTGGAAAAGCCACGATGCCGGAACAAGTTGGCCAGAAACCAGTGTGGCTGGGGTGAAGAGGGCAAGGCTGGAGAGGTGCTACCACGGCCACCAGGCCAGGGCGTGAGAGAGGAACCTGCAGAGGGAAGGACTTGACAGCAGGGGCAAGTCCAGGGACACCTGGGCCATGCAGGTCTGTGCAAATTCTCAAGCAGTGGTGGCAGAGCCCAGCCAACATACTTCCCTGACCGGAACCATTCATCTTTGCTTCAGCGTTGGCGAGGGGCCATATCGTCCGGGCCATTGTCACCTTTTAAAGAGTTTAGATTTGTTCTGAGGATGGTGGGAAGTCACCGGAGAATTTTAAGCAGAATGAGATGATGCAGTTTGCATTTTAAAAATACCACGGCTGCTGCTCTGTGGAGGATCGATTGCAGGGATGGGGGCAACTGGGCATGCAGAGAATGTGACCAATTACCTTGATTTGCCAGAGTCAGAGGGGTTTCCTGGGACACGAGACTTTCGGGGGCAAAACCGGGACAGTCTTGGGCACTGGGCTGAGCTGATCACCAGAATGCAGAGAGACTAGGGAAGAGGCTCTGGCAGCCTTTGACCAACAGGTGCGAGCAGCCTAGACTGGGGTGATAGCCGCGGGGTGATGAGAAGTGGGCGGATTTGAGATGTTTTGAAGGAGAGGGAAGAGGAGCTATTGCTTTGAGAAGCAGGTAAGACAAATCTCAGGTGAGGGATGGAGGCAGGAAAGCCCTACAGGAGGAGAAGGGTTCCCAAACTGGCTCTGCAGGCCAGTTGGCTGAGGGACATCACAGTCATTAGTGTCCCCAGGCTCCAGCTCCTTCCTCCATGGGGGGAGGGAGTGGGGATAACAGTGCTGACCTCACAGTGTCCCCCAGGATTCAATTGCACATCCTGGTATGTCCCTTTGCATTTTTTTAGGAGCCTGTATAAAATTTACGAAGGCATTTAGGAAGTTGATAGAGGAGGAGCGGTGGATGTTTACAAAATGAAAGGTGTGTCTCCTTTGGCCATTGCAGCATCCTCTCTGCTTGGGGCACGTCTGAGCAGGACGTGTGTGGGAGGTTTGGGGCTCTTACGTGCAAGGCCACTTTCCATGCTCTCTGTTTCCTGTCTCCTGTCCTCAATTTAGGCAGGAGCCCTCACGCCATCGTTTTCGCCCCTGACAAATGTCCATTCTGTGCCCCAGCCCTCACTCTCCTGCTCTGCTGTGTAGTTGGTCCTTTACATGGGGCACAATCTTACAGCGAAGGGCAGGTTGAGCCCTTACAATTTGCAAGGCCGTCTGTGAGATTTTCACATACCTTAAAGACAACGGGGTCTTCTCCCCAGCCTCAAATGAAGTTCAAAAGAAAAATATATTACACTGTAAGGCATAATTATATTTTGAAAATGACACAAACTTCATGCATTATGGTTGAATTATTTTCTCTTGAGGTATTCTCTTTCTTTCTTGGGGAGGAGAACCCCTTCTTGGCTCTGCCTTGGCTGCAACTAGTCGCACGTCGAGAAATCCTGTGCTGAGCGTTCAAGTACCTGCCCTTTCTTCAGCTCAACACCCTGGAGGCAGGTCCTGCCCATTGGTCCCTGTTTTCCAGATGAGACGTTTGTCTGTGGTCACTTGGCTGCGCAGCTCTGACGGCAGGATTTGATCCCAGGTGGTCTTCTCTTAATCTCCAGGCTGTCTGTCTATCTATAGCTATTTATCCATCCATCCATTTATCATCTACCTACCTACCTATCATCTGTCTCTAGTTGCTCATCCATATGTATGTATGTATTATTGATCTACATATTTATCTATCAATCATCTCTCTTATCTATGTATCCGTCTATCTATATGTATGTACCTATCAATCAGCTATGTTACTGCCATCGGCCTATCCCTACCTACCCATCTATCTGTCATCTCTGTTTATCTGGTCTCCGTCTCCTGTGCCCACCCCCATCCCCTCTTTGTCTTTCACCCTGATGCTGAACTTCTCCGAGCCTGGTGCTATGTTTTCTGCAGGGTCACCTGATAACTTATCACCCACGGAGGACACTTGGGAGAGTGAAAGGAGGCACCGCTAATACTTAGGCGTAAGCTGGCGCTGCCCTGAGCACCCTGGCATTTGCGGTGGCCGTGGTGGTTAGTGTGTGTTTCTCTCCATTCCTTAGGGCCTCACAAGGGCCCCATGAAGGTGTGTTGAATGTGTTTTATCAACAGTCTCAGAAGGGATGGTAAAAAAATAATGCTGGTTTGTTTCATATAGAGAGAAACCACGTTGCAAAGTGATGGCTTACATAATCACAGAGAGGAAGTTAATGGTGAAACGCGGCCAATGACTCCTGCAGAATTCCCAAGCTCAGACAGTACAAAGATCTCTCCATCGAGCATTTGTGTGCAGAAGCTAAGCTCTGGGCCGCATGGAGGGAGCTTGAAGCAGAGAAATAATAAAATAGTAATAGCTGCCATTCGCTGAAGCTGCGCCTTGTGCCTCCGCTAAGCCCCTTTCCTGCACTCTTATTTATTCCTTAAGGAAGGTGCAGCTGTCAGACAAACTGCCCACTGCTGCGCGGCCACCGGCGCCCTACAGACGAGGCACAGTGCTCTTTTTCTTCCTAAGAGGTGCAATGGAGTAACAGTGTGCATTTGCCACTTAGAAGCCCCTTCAGTTAAGTTTTCTGGGAATCTCAAAAAGCGTAGTTAACATCTACTTAGCAGGGAGCTTTTTAATCTCATAAATACGTTCAATGCGCCAAAACAGGCAAATAAACCGGACTCAGCTTGCCTCAGCACCTTACCACTTAGACACATAAAAACGACTAAAGAACTAAGCTTAATAATGAATCAGCGATGCCCAGGCTGAGTCAAATCAGCTGGGACTACAGCCCCCTTCAGTGGGAGGAGGGGAAGATCACTGCAGAGAATAGCGCAAGGAGAGAGAGAGAGAAGGAGAGGAGGAGGAGGAGGAGGAGAGAGGGAGAGAGAGGGACTGGGGGGGGGAGAGAGAGAGGGAGGGAGAAGGAGGTCCAGATCCACTGACGGTGTGGAGTGAGAAGGGACACCCCAAGCAAACACAGGTCCATCTCTGGTGCCTGGTGCCACCCCCCTCCCTACAGCCACCACCATTTTGTGCCTGGCCGAGCGTGAGGCGCAGGGCTGGCCGCGAAGCCCCCGCAAGGGCAAGGCCATGCGGGCCCCGCTCCGCGACGCCTGCGAAACGGAGCGGCCGCCCGCGCGGGGCCCCGGCCTCCGGGCTCTGGCCGCGCGTCCTTCGGGGACCTGTGCTATCCGCCACCGCCATTGCCGCTCACGAAAGTATCACTGGAAGAAAGAAAGAAAAAAAAGTCCCGGGGATTGTGTCAATATTGTTTGCTGAGACGACCGGGCTCAGGTGCCCTCTGCTGGGCGAGCCGCGGAGGGCGAAGGCGGGACGGCGGGGGGCGCCGCGCGCCCTGGAACAGACGCTGCGCCCGCGCGGAGGAGAAGCCCCGGCCTCCGTCCTGTGGGCTCTGCGCGCATGGGTCGGGGCGAAGGGGCCAGTCTGAGCTGTTTTAGGCAAGGGAAGACAAAAGACGAAACTGAAATCACGGACAAGTAAATCGTTCACTTATAGAGAACAGACAACCTCTTCACCTGTTTTGTTTTTTTTTGTTGTTCCTGAAATTGTTAGATTTGATAAGTTGGGAGGGAAAAAAGGGCAGGGAGGGAGATTGTTTTATCTTGCCAACTTATGCACCCAGACTGAGGGTTCTGGGTCTCAGGGAATTCCTGGCAAAGATTGTGGCTTGGGGGGAAGACACAGTAGCTGAATTATCAGGACATTTTGAGAGTGAAAGAGGTGCTATTAATGATCACGCCAGGACAGCAGGTAAAATCCAGGAGTGCCCTGGGCCAATCAGACATCTAGTCCAGTGCTGTTCAAAGAGAACTTTCCAGGATGACAAGGGTGTTCTGTGTCTGTCCCGTCCTATATGGTAACACCACCCACGTGTGGCTATTGAACACTTGAAATGCAGCTAATGCAACTGTGAAGAGATGAATTTTTTGCTTTATTTAATTTGGGTTAATCTAAATTTACATTTAAATAGCCACATGTGTCTAGTGGCTAATGTATTTGGACAGTATAGCTCTGATCTTATTATTCATAGGAACAGAACAGAACCCCTGTTGACAGCAGCTAAAGCCCCAGGAACAGGCTTGCTGGGAGAGGCCCTCAATAGCAATTTGCTGAATAAATAAAAATTCAATAATCAAAAGTCACTGTGTTCATTCTCCGGAGAGATGGAAATTCAGACCACTCCTCGGAGACTTGTAGGAATTTCGAGAAATACGTCTTCTCCTGGGGCTAGCCCAGAGCTCAGTGACATTTCCTATGCAATGTCCAAGGCCAATCCCAGGGCTGATGTTGGCTCCTGCGTGTGGCAATGTCCTCAGCAGCTAGCTGGAAAGGTTTCTCGCAACTTGTTTTCAGTGCTTTCCTGGTAACATCCTGAGAGCTGGCCGAGTCTCTGCCTGGCCAGAGAGGCATCGTTCATCTGGGGTTTCACCAGCAACTTTCGAAAATTTCTTTCTCTCTCTGTGTTACAGATTTTGAAAGAGTCATTTTGTTTCTAATTATAAATTCCTGGGTGACGTCATTAAGTCCCCAAACACCCAGTGGGGCTGCACTGAATAGGGAAAGACAACATGCTAACAAGTTATCTGGAGGTGTCAGAAAGAAATGATGAAAAACAGTACAGTTGGGGGAAATGTTTTCCAGCCTGCTTTCTGGTTTTAGCAACTGCACGGGAAGAGATAAGACACACATGGCTTTTATAAGGAGACATCAGGATCTCTGGGGGACATGAGGCAGGAGGAAAGAATTGGGCTGAAAACATCCAATCATCACATATTCACTGAGAAAGAGATTACAGTATAGCAAAGGAAGCTCTTCAAGGGGCTCCTACAGGGACCTTTGGGGCAAAGATTCAGTGGGCTCGGGGACAGCTTGACTTCAGCTGGATGGTATTTGAATAATCTGCTAGAGAGAAAACAGATATAGCACACATTGTCACATTTAGCTTCGAAACTCTCAGTTTGACTGTGAGTAATGTTCAGCCATGCCTGGAGGTCAGGCCTACACTCACGCAGAAACAAGTGGGGAATTGAAGCAATTATTCAGATAATCCATAGACACAGCTACTGGCCAGTGTTGCATCCCCGATTCGGCCCAGAAACAGTACCGCTATTATAAGCTGTTGGTGATTTGTGGAGCTATCTTGAATTTATTAAGAAGAGGAGATTACTGAAAACTCCAGAATGCCAGTGGAGACACATTCAGGTTGAGGCATACAGAGTGAAGGGAGACACTGAGGGCCTCCCACCTCTGGAAGGAACATCTTATTTTCAGCCACGATGGAAATAAAACTTTGGGTTTAAATTTTGCATATGGTTTGGGTCTCCACATCACTGTTTTTATGTGTGTAGTTGATACATTTCATGTTGGATTGTAGTTGGGCCACAAGGCAGAAAATGATAATAATTAAGCACAGTAAGAATTTTGAGATAAACCCCGTCTCTACCAAAAATAGAAAAAAATTAGCTGAGTGTGGTGGTGCCACCTGTAGTCCCAGCTACTTGGGAGGCTGAGGCAGGAAGATTGCTCCAGCCAAGGAGTTTGAGGTTTCAGTGAGCTATGATGATGCCACTGCACTCCAGCCTGGGTGTCAGAGTGAGACCCTGTCTCAAAAAATAAACAAACAAAAAAGACCAAACAAATAAACTAAAATTTTTATCTAGTGTTGCAAAAATAATCCTAACTCAATAGTTTATATGACCAACTTTTATTTGTAATGAATTACTATGGAGTAAAACAATGACTCTGTATAATAATTAAATATGTGCATCAAGGAAAACAGTTTGTTAAGGGAATGTGTGTGCATGCGTGCGTTCTCTAGGTATGCGAGCAGCATCCCTATTGGATGATCTTACTACATTTCCCCCCGGGGGTTTCAAACGAATTAGGTGTGCCTTTGGCCATCAGCAACTCAGTCTCCCTCTATTAGAATCTGAGCTGAGTAGTGTACTCCTGAGATCTAAATGAAGAGCTTCAGTAGTAGTTTCTTAAACCTGAAATGCACTGTCTAGAGCAAGTTCAACTTCATTAGCGATTTGAAGAGAGATTTATCGAGCCAAAGGGAAGACCTCTCTGAATAGAGTGTGTCTTCCTTGATTTAAGTAACTAAAACAGCCATGACATTTGAGTGGTGGTTAGGTTCAGGTCTGAAACAATTTCTTTGTGAGTCAGCTCTTATTAGTGGTGAACGATAGCACCGGGATGAAGGGAAGGGTTGGGAGTAGAGGCTACAGCGGGGCGTAGGGGTGCTTGCGCAGGGTCCAGTGTGCCCATTAACAGGTTGAATTTTAGCCTGTGGTTCAGGGACGGCAAACTCCTTCAGGGCCAGGCAGTAACGTCAGTGCATGAGGCTGTGTAGTGACATAGAGAAACGGGCTATCAGGAAACTGCAGGACTGCAAAGCACCTGACTCCCCGAGGCCACGGTCCCTACTCAGCTCCGGAGGATAGGTTCCATGGGAGACTAAAGATTCAGTGCTGCCAACCAGTTGGGTATTTTCAGGAGAAGCCCAATATTTGAATATTTATATGAAATCTGATTTGGTAATGTTGGATCAAATTTTATAATGCTGGGTCTAGTGCTGAGAAAAGGTGGCCACAGTTGACGACTGCCAAGGGCAACATGGCGCTAGGAAGGTGCTCTGGGCAGGGGAGGACATAAATGCCCCCTTTTCCTCCTCTTCCTTCTCCTGTCCGTGTCTCCTCTGACGTGAGGCTCCCCACAGCAGCCATGGTGAGAGTGCTCTAGAGTGGAGAGAACATTAGCACAAGGCTGGGGTAGGCATCACCTGATGGCAGGAAAGCCAGTTAGAATGTTCTGGCCACAGTCAGGATACAATTTGCCGAGAGTTAGAATTGGGGCAATGACAGTGGGGACAGAAGGGTGGGCTGAATTCTGGGACGATTTCTCAGGTGGAATCACAGGATTAGTGTCTGATTGGATAAGGAACAGGCACGTGTTAGAAAAAGGAGGATTTGAGGAAGGCAGTGATTTTCTTAGAGGTAGAAGTTACAGCACCTTGGCAGCTGCATCTACCCCACAGGTGTGTTTTGTTGACCACAGGGGGTTACAAATTTCTTTCAAATTAATTTTTGACTCTTAAAAAACGTGAGCATTTGCATTCAAATCTAGATTTCCAGCTCCTTTTGGAAAAAAAATCTGAGAGTGTTAGGCATGGATCGCAATTAGGCAGCAACAGTTGGAGCTGGGGATGGCCTCGGGCTTGGGGATGAGGGAGAGGTCTACGGACTCCCCAGTATTCCCTTACCTGCCTGGCTCATGAAAGTACTTGAGTGTGTGACCCCAGAGGGAACTGGCTGTACAAGTCATAGGAATATACGAGATCGTTTGTGCAGGGCAGGAAGTTAAGAATCCCAGGCAACAGCCACATTTCAGGACAGACAGAGTAAAGGCTGATTGCAAAGGGGATTTAGGAAAGATGGGCTGGGAGAAAGGGAAAGCAACAGGAAGGAGAAGTGGAATAAGAAACAGGAGTGTGGAAGAGCCCAGCAGCACAAGGGTGGAAATGGGCTGTTCATGTAAATTTGTGCTGCCACGTTGTGGGGGGTGGTTTTGTCAGTGCCTATTAATGTTAAAAGCGAAAAGTGTGCACTCAGTGGCCTGCAGGTGCAATTTTCTGTATCTGCTGTAGAGAAATGAAATTCTCACACAAGTGCACAGAGAGACAGAGTACCTACCATAAAAGGGTGCCTTTTGTTGTTGCATTATTGTTTTTTATAATGAAGAACTAGAAACAACCTAAATGTCCATGAGTATAGTTGCAGGTAAATAAACCGTGGCATATCTGTTCTGTGGAGACCCAAAGAACAGTTCGAAAGACAAGACATACTGGAAAACTTCCAAACAACACAAGCAGTATGTAGTATGCATTTTCTTTCTCTCTCCACCCCCTCCCCCAAACCCAGCAGAAACAGGATCTGAAGAATACTCAGGAACACCTATCACACTCACAGCACCAGATGTCCTTGTTGGAGGGGAACGCTTCCAACATTGAGAATAAGGGGTTCAAGGGGTGGGGGGAAGGCATTTATTTACCTTTGAGTTGTCTATGATTATTTTCACTAAGAAAATGTAGTTCTGTATCACTTACGCAATTAAAAGTCAGGTTAAAGCATGGAACCATAGATCTGGCATTTTGCAAGGGCTGTTTCAGCAGGGTGGTGGGAGTGGAAAACAGATTACAGCGTACAGAGGAGAGTAAATGGGAAGAAAGAGGAACATGAGACCACAGAACGGCGGGGTGCGGGGGGAGAGAGTCACTGGAAACTTCTTCGTTCATTTGCTCTTAACTAACGTGACCCCAAAGCTCACGAAAAGGGCATTTCGGTTTCTCCTTAGAGGGCGTTGCTTCTATAGTAGAGCAATGAGATTTGCTTCTGGGCTGGGGTCACTCCTCTAATTTGCATTTCAACTCTTCTGATGTAGAGAAGTCTAGAAGGAAGTGGGAGCGAAATCAAAATTGTGTGATTGGTGGGTTCAAATCATAATCCCCGTGTGAAGGCTAAACATTCAGATGGGGAAAATGTTGCTTGAAATAGGATAGAAAGGAATGTCCACCAATAGAGACATTATTAAATATTATATAGTCTGTGTGGTAGACCATTAGGTAGTTATTAAAAGTCATGTTTTCCTAGTTTTTAAAAAATTTTGAAACATGGGAAAATGTTGGGAATACAATGTTTAATTTTTAAAAATACACAATACAAAACTTTTATGCGGTGGAGTGCTTAAAAATTAGTATTTATGCATAAGGAGAAAAAAACAAGGAAAGCAGTTAAAATGTTAACAATGGTTCTCTCCCAGTGGTGGGGAAATTGATTTTATTTTCCAAGAATTTCTGTTGACACAACAATTTTCTATCAAATACATTATTGCTTTTATAATTCCCCAAAGGAACTGTTTTTAAAACTGTAGTATGAAAATCATATGAGGGAAGACAGCCAGGAAAAGATTCCCGTTTGGCAAGGAGTCAGGCAGGCCGGCCCTACCAGCCTGGGCTGGGACTTTTGGAGCCTTCCCGCCTACCCTCCTTTTGCCCAAATATCAAATATCATCAGACTTGCACACAGTTGAAAGGACCTAGAACAGTCAACGTCTCCAACCCCGGCTGACAAAAGTCGACTCTTCCCCACTCCGAACTCAAGGGGCTATTGTGTGTTCTTAAGTTTAACAAGAGAAAACACAGATCTCTAGTGGGCTGCACCCACAGCTACCAACAAAGTTGTGGCCCTGTCTCCCCCGGCTGACCTGGAGGAGTGACGTAACACCCAGAGGGGGACTCTGCTGCCTTGTCATGCTCAATACCCCAGTTCCCCAGTGTGGTAGGAGCCAGTGCAGCCTGATGGTGAAGCCTGTCAACTTGGGAACTAAACACACCCATTTGGCATCCTTGCTCTGTTGCTTAACGGCTCTGTGGCATCTGGCAAATGCTGTCACTTCTTTGTACCTCTGTTTTCTCATGTGTAGAAAGGGGATGAAGATTCCCACCTTGCTGGGTTCTTCTGAAGGTTACATGGAATAAAATCCTGTAGTAGAATATGTATTTATAACAATCACTGAATCCATGATTTCATTCTCAGGTTACTCAATTTCGCTTTCTTCTCACCCTTCCTTATGGCCATAATTCAGGTGATAAAATGATCAAGGACAGTTTGGGGAGAAAGACACTCTTTTCAATCTGCAGATTTTCCTTTGAAAAGCAAAGCGCCCAGATTCCAGGTTGGTATCTGTTGGGAGTCATGAATGAATTTGTTGGACATTATTTATTACTTTCCACGTAGCGTGCCTAAGCTTCCTTCCAGGTGTACGATCAGATTCCACGTGGATTGTATGATTCTGTCACATTTTATTCAAATGAATCCTAAAAACAGCCACTGCCCACCACCTCTTCAGCACCCACACTCCTCCAAGCTGGTGTCGTCTCTCTCTAAGTGACTGTCTCCCTACTTTCAACTTTTCATCTCCAGTGAACTTTGCAGTTGACCCTAGTGGGAGAAGAGCCAGTCTGGAGAGTGTAGCGCTATATTAACATATGGAAACCCCAAACTGAAGCAGGCGATGCCAACTTAGTCCACAAGACCAGCCAACACTTAAACTGAGAAGGCAGTGATAAGCACAGGAAATTATTTCACCCTGGGAATATTCCGGAAACCGAGTTTGAATAATTGCTTCATTGCTTCATGTTCAGTTGGACACAGGTTCACTCCCAGGTTGACTCACATATGCAAATGCTCCTGACTACGTCTGACTGCATCGCACACACGCCCACCTTTCCAAAAGGCTAACGACACAGCATGAATCAGTCACTCTTGACTTCAGAGCACTGAGTCCTTCATCCTCGACCTCAGCTCCTTTCTTTCTCCCCCACCCACATCCAGTCCAACAGCAAATCCCGCCCGCCCCGTCTTCCAAACAGACCCGGAATCTGGTCACCCTGGGCCAGCACCTCAGCCAGATTCCAGCCATCTCTGAGCTGGCTGACGCTGTAGCCTCCAAACTCCTCTGCCGGGGGCCTCCGCTGGAAGGTTTTGAGCAGGGCTGTCGTATGATCCGAGTCATGTTTTAAGAGAAGCCTTCTGGCTGCTGAATGGGGGACACCGGGAAGTGCTTCCCTGTCTCTGGACCCTTTTCTGGCAGCTTTTTTTTTTCTTTCACAATCTCTAAAGTTGGAGCTCCCCAAGTAGGTGGTCCAATATTTTACGAAGTCTGTGAAGAGGATCACTAATGCATGGAATCACCAGTTGCGATAAGTTTAGGGGCACTGGGCTTAACAGTTTGCAACTGGTTATTTACTGCAGCCCTTCTCAGAGCCTTTAATAGGCCAATGTATTCTGAGAATCCTCAAGAGGAAGACAACACGGAGTGTTTTCCAAACTGTGCTGTTCTCTCAGACACTCTCGGGGCTCACTCCCTCCATTCTTTCAGGTTCGTGCTCAGATGTCACCTCCTCGGAGAAGCTGTTGCTGACCATCCATCGCTTCTTATCTCCTTTTTTTGACCTTTTTTTTTTTGTGGCACTTGTCACTATCAATAAAAGTATATCTCTTTTTTCCTATTTATCGTCTGAATTCCCTCTACTAAATTGTAAGCTCCAGGAGAGCAAGAGCTTTGTTTGTGCTGCCCTGTGGTGTAGCTTCAGTTTCTAGAACAACCTCTACCATGCAGTAGGTACACTAGCTACGCGTTTGTTGAATGAACATGTGTATTAGTTTCCTGCTGTTTTGCAGCAAGTTACCCCAGCGTTAGCAGCTTAAAACAATACCCATTTATGATCTCACAGTTTTTGGGAGTTTGGTTGCAAGTTATCTGGGTGCTTTGCTTTGAGTCTCACTAGGCCAAAATCAACGTGTTGGTCAGAGCTGCTGTCTCATTTGAGATTTGGGTCCTCTTTTTCCAGGCTCACTGGTTTTTGGCAGAATTCAGTTCTTTGCAGTTATAAAACTGAGGTACTCAGCGCCTAGCGGCTGCCTGCTGTTGGCTGCCATGTGGCCCTCTGCGCGGTATGGCGGTGCACTTCCTCGACGTCCCCAGGACAGCACCTGCTTCCCCACTTCCCTTCAAGGGCTCACCTGATCAGGCCAGGCCCACCCAGGACAATCTGTCTCATGATTAACTCAAAATCGACTACTGGGGACCTTAGTTACACAATTCTTTTGCCTTTGTCATATAACATAACCTAATCATGAGGATGATGTCCCGTCAATTCAAAGGTCCAGCCAATATTCCATAAAAGAGGCTCATACAAGTCATACACACCAGGGTGGACCATCTTGGGGACCACTGTAAAATTCTGCCCACCACAATACGAAACTTTATATCCCTTAGAATATCTGATAGGATTGGTGTCCTCTGGGAAGCACTTTCAGAAATGTGCTTTTTCTTCCCAAACCCATCAACCTCGTGTCTTGAACTAGGGCATGAATCTGCAGATGCCTCTGGGGGCTGTGCAGGCAAGAAGAGTTCTGTGGGGATTGTGTAGAAATGAGACTAAGTCCCGGCAAAGGGGGATGGTGGTCACCTAGTTTCCTGCATTTTGCCCCTGTTCCCCAAACTTCCAACGTTTTAAGACAACATGGAAATCTGGATTTACATACGAAGTCTTCCAGCGTTTAAATCTGGAACCGCGTTCAGAATGCTTTCGCCCTTTCCCAAAGAGACATGTCTGTAGGCTGCACTGGGGCCGTTGCATTTGAAAATTGTTTCTGGAATGATCACTCCCTTTTGAAAGCTACCACGGCCGTATCTTTGACTCAGAACGGTGGTCTGGGGTGGCGTTCCCGCGTCTGCCTGCCTGCAGAGCAGCCTCACTTGCTCGTCTGAATGTTTCTGGAGCTCGGAACAGAATGTCCAGGATCAGATTCGTTGTATTTTCACTTCCTCCTCACATTCACTCCTCCCTCCTGGAGTGGTTCAAGATGTCCACATCCACCTGGTCAACCAACCTCAGACGTCATCGATGTGTTTGAGCCTCTCTCTTTCTCTCTGTCATTTTTCCCAACACCCAGTTGTCCCGGGGTGAAAACATTGCTCTTTGAAAAGCTGCCTGGAGCCCTCTCCTGGCAGGAGGGCAGGAGGATTCATCTATACAGGAAAGTTTGCTCTTTCTTTGGAAAATCATGCTAATGGAACTTTAATTACAGAATTAAAAGGCTGTCAGGGAGGAAAGTGACAAATTAACCTACTTGGAGAAGTGGAGAGACGCGTCTTGTGAATGATCAGACCCTGTTGCTACCCTGCTGAAAACACCCTAGCACTTTCCCATCAAACTCAGGCGAAAACGCAGGTCTCACCGTGGCTACAAGGCTTTCTGGTCCCTCACGGCGTCTCCAACATCCCCCAAGAGCACACGTGCCTTTCCCAGCGTATCAAATATGCACTCACCGTAGGGCTTGTACAGTGGCTCTTTCTTTTGTGTAAAATGCTTTTCTCCTCCACATTGCATGATTTACTCCTCACTTTATGAAAATCTCTGGCCGACTGTCACCTTCAAAGAGGTTTTCTCTGATCACCCCAACTGTATCTGCATGCCCTGCGTTCTGTTTTACCCTTCTGCTATAGTTTTTATAGCACATTCTACTTCCCGACAGTCTGTATCACTAGTTGTTTGTTTATTGCCTGTTTCCTGCAGTAAAATACAAGCTCCTCGAAGGCAGCTTGTTTTGTTCACTTCCCTACTCTAAGAAATTAGAACAGTGCTTGATCCGCAGCGTAAATTCTCAGTAAATATTTATTGAATGAACAAATGATTGCAAGAACGGATGAACAAGTGAAAGGTGATGCCGGTAGTCTAGCAGCGAGAGGTGCTGCGTCTCGGCAGAGAGACCTTTTGCTGTGCATTTGTTTTCCTTTTCATAAATTTCTTCTCTTTTCTTCATTATTTCCTTGTTTCTACTTTTTCAGATTTGATTTGTTTTATTTTTCTAATTTCCTAAAGATGGTTATGTCATTGTCATCCTCTCTTCTGATCTAATACATGTAATTTAAAGATAAAAATTTCCTTCTAGGGCCTGGCATGGTGGCTCACGACTGTAATCCTAGCACTCGGAGGCCGAGGCAGGAGGATCACATGAGGTCAGAAGTTTAGGACCAGCCCAAGCAAGAGTGAGATCCCGTCTCTACTAAAAATAGAAAAAATTAGCCGGGCATGGTGGCGCATGCCTGTAGTCCCAGCTACTCGGGAAACTGAGGCAGGAAGATCGCTTCAGCCCAGGAGTTTGAGGTTGCTGTGAGCTCGGCTGATGCCACGGCACTCTAGCCCAGGTGACAGAGTGAGAATCTGTCTCAAAAAAAAGAAAAAAAAAAATTTCCTTCTAAGCATGGCTTTGGCTGAATTCTACATTATGATGTCAAATAATCATCTAGTCAAAACATTTTCTAATTTCCATTGTGATTTCTTTTAAACCGTGAGTTATTTAAGATCACATTGCTTAATTTCTAACTACTCGGACATTGTCTTTAGTTTTTGAGTTTTGGTTAATTCTGCTGTGGTCAGAGAACCTACTGTATGTGCTCTTAACGTTTGAAGTTTGCTGAGACCTACTCCACAGCCCAGCATGTGACAACTTTTGGTGAATGTTCCCTGTGCACTTAAGAAATAACATGCATTGTGCAGTTATGGGTTATTTTGTTCTATAAATGTCAATTAGGTCAAGTGTGTAAATAGTGTTGGTCGAAATTTCTCCATTCTTACTGATTTATTGTCTATTTGTTCAGGGGTTACTGATAGAAGTATGTTAAAGCCCACCATTCTGATCATGGATTTCTTTATTTTTCTTTTTAGATCTGATAGTGTCTGGTTTGTCTATATTGAGGCTATGTCAGCAGGTACTTGTATATTTAGAGTCATCTTATTTTTCTTGTTTTCTTTTTCTCTTTCTTTCTGTCTTGGATTTTGTCATCTGACATTGATCAGTTCTGCTGAAATGTCCACTGTCAGTCTCATCGTTGCTTTCAATTGAAGTGGAGCATTGTGTGTCTGTTCTAGGATCCCTTCGAGACTTTTTGGTCTAGCTTTTAGAGCTGTACATAGGCGCCATGGCCTGCAACTAGCCACTGAGCTGTCTTTTCTGGAAAGAAGTTTTACATATTACATGGCTTTGGTTTTCTCCAGGTGGTGTTGGAGACAGCAACAGGAGGTTGAGGAAATGAGGGAAGATCAGAGGAAGAGAGGTTAAGACAGAAGGAGCAGCTTTACTTAAGAGGAGTAGATCCCGGCAGATCAGCCAGTGAAAAGTTGTAGGGGATAGGATGGCACTTTCCGAAAATAACCGGCCCCAGAAATTCAGAGACTGTGATATCCAACATTGAATTTGTTACTTTTCTTTATTGTGTGGTACTTCCCTGCAGTAACTGGGATCCAGAGAAGTTAATCAATCTGTCCAACCTCACACAGCTAGTGAGTGGCAGGCTGAAGTTCAAGCCCACGCCAGGAGACTCCAGGTCCCACCCTTGTAGCCACTAAACTATATTAAAGACCATGGACTTTTAAACTTTTCTTGTTACAAACCGTAATAGGAAATATATCTTGAATCTGTACACACGTGCTTACAATCAAAACAAAACTTGCATTAACCAATGATTACTCACGTTACCTGTGATGCACCGTGAGCTATTTATTCTATTCTATTCCATTCCATATGCTGAATCAGCATTGATGGGCTGGTGCCCAGTTTCAGATAAAAACCACTACTAAAGACAAGGACTTCACTTTAAAAATTGATGGAGTACATCGCTCTGATTTGCTAGGGAACACTCAGTGAGAAGGAAGGGCAAAAGAGGCCAGTTCTTTTTGTCTTTCAGGGATTTTAATAAAAAAATAGCTTTGGATCACCCACTCCGGATTCTTGTAGTAGGCAGCCTCCCTAACCTGACGTTTCTTAACTTCCAGCTGGCGTTGACCAAGTGGGGTCCCAGCTTGGCCCTCTGGATACAGTGGAGGCAGGGACTCGGCAAACATTTGCTGCATGAATCAAATAAAGGGTCACACGAGTTCGCCCCAGAACCTTCTCTGCACTCATACTCTCTATTAAGCCACCGCATGAAGAAGGCCACAACATTTTCCTCTGGGTCACTATCAACAGAAAAAGAACATCCTAGAACAGTCCTTTCTTGGACCATAAAGCATTTTCCAGAGTTGCTATCTTAGGCTGCTCTGCCACGGAGGGATGAAAGAAAAATGCCTCCCAGCCCCCAGTCCAGAATTTCCTGCCCTGTCTTGTGGTTGACTTAAAACATTTCCAACTCCCGCCTCCCCCTTTCTCACCATCTCTTCTTCGTGGTTGCAGAGGTTATAAATTTGCAAAGGAAATGATTAAGCAAATCCAGAGATCTTGGCCATGGGACCTGATTTTTCAAGGGCCTGGTCTTCGAGAGCTGAAGCAATCCGTCCCCTGAAGGATTTGCACTTGAGTTTTTTAGTCTTAGTCAGGGCTGGGGCATAATTTCCTGTTTTTGTGTTCTCAAAACTGTTAAGCTACTTGTGAACAACTGGCCAGCAGAGATAGGGAGGGGGCGGGGTGGCGAGAGAGGGCTGTGAGCCCCGAGGGGAGGAAGAGGCTGCTCCCCTCCGTTCTGGCAGGACCTGTGTGACAGTGGAAAGTTTTTTTTTTTTTTTTTTTTTTGCTTTTTCTTTTAAGGCAATGAAGCAGAGAAGTAGAGAGGAGAGGCAGAGTCTGGACGCTGAAGTTGGGGGGTTGAGTGGTAAAGAGGAGAAGAAACAAGTTCTGGCAGGAATTTGAGCTGCCCGACTTGACACTTGAGAACAGGGGCTGAATCTCAAGACGTTTACATAAGCATGAATATTTATTAGACGATGTTACAAGTGCCAGGCACAGTGCTCACTGCTTTGCATGAACAGATCATTAAATCCCCACAGCCAGGCTCCATTCTGTGGATGTGAAAGTGACGCCCAGAGGAGTGCAGTACCTTGCTCGAGGCCACGTGGCCAGCAGGTAGCAGAACCAAGGCTGTTTGCACCCGGAGCCTGGGTTCTTCGCCGCCACTCTGCTCTGAAGGTAAAGAAGCTGGCGCAGCTGTCACCATGACCGTAACATACTGTTCATTCATTTAGACCGAGACCGTCTCCCACGTTGCTCCTCACCCTTTCTTTCCTGGCAGAGCAGGGCCGCCACGGTGCCGGGCATTTGGTGGTTTGCTCTCGGATCCTCTGTCCAAGAGGTTCTCCCCTGAGAACCGGGCTTCGCGGGTTCTGTTCCCAACTGGCTTCCGGTGAGGCTCGGCCTGAGGGCGGCGCTGACTCTGAGATATTTTTCCTGCCCCTTCCTGAGAGCCCCTCTGGTGCCAGCCACCCTCTCAGGCAGCCCCCCACGTCCCCAAGGGGTGCCGGTTCCCCAGCTCCAGGGACATCGCCTCTTCCCTTTGGCCGTCTGTCCCTAGCGGCAGTTGTATTTCTAATACCACTGTTCTACTTCTGATCTCTTTCTTCACTGCCAATCTACGTCTACTTCTAATCTCTGGGTGGCCTCACTGCCCCCTGCTCACCTTTTCAACTCTTCCCGCACCTTCAAAACCAGTGTCCACGTTCACTTTCCTCTAAATTACTTGGCACGGGCTAGGTTTTCCCGAGAGAACTCTAAGTGAGACACAGACCTTTGTACCTGAGACACAGACCTTGAGACAAGGACGTGGGTGCAGGTTATTTATCTGGGAAGGGGGCCCAGGAAGCAGGATGAGGGTGTTCTTATGTCACCGCTGTGGGTGACTGTGGCTCAGTCTGGCTGAGGACCCTCCTGGCAACAAGCAGAAGACACCTCAAAGTTGTCCCACAGAGACATGTGTCACTGAGGTGGGGAAGCTGAAATATTTATCTGCCATCCCTCATTAGCTGGGGCGTTTTCCTGGGGCCATATAATTTCAGGCCTTTCCAGAACGCCCTGCAGGTAGATGGAATGTCTCTCAAGCCCCTGGAGAAAGCCACCAAGAAGAAAAGCAAAGAACAGGGGCCTTTGAGGCAGGAAGCTGTCAGTGCTGCAGGTAAACTCAGGTGGGCTGAAGAGCGGTGGGGAGGGCGCCCGCAGCATCTGCTACCATGGCAACCCGGCTACTAGTGTAAGTAGATACACCAAGGAGAGCCGGGGCAGACCCAAGTCCCTCCCGTAGAAATCCTGCTTTCCTTCAGAATGGGATAAACACAAGGGAAAATTAACATTTTTTATTGTCTTCTCTCCTCGCTCCTTCCTCTTTTAAGGACGAGGCAGCCAGCCAACTGCTTCTGCAGATGAGAAGAGGCTGGGACAAAGTTTAGGGTGTCCCAAAGACTAGGTGGCTTTTCTGCCCCTGAAACAGAAGATGTCTGCTCTACCTCAGGCCAGTGTCGTCTGCACCCTCATCAATCATCTTACCGAGCACCTAGTACCTGCGGGACACTTTACTCACATGCTATAAGTGCCCGGTCTCATTTATTCTTTTTGGCAACTCTCTGAAATGAATGCCATCAGCATCCCCATTCTACAGAGGAATAAACTAAGGCTCTGAGAGGCGCAGTAATCTGTTCAAGATCTCACAGCCATGATCATCTGGGTGATGGAGGGACCAAATTCCAAATCCGTATTTATGACATTTGGAAATAAACATTTAAGTGTCCTTTTGAGGGCCAAAGCCATTTAGAAGTTTTATCTAAGTCTTTCTTATAATCTTTAAAGACGCTTAAAAAGAAAATGATGACCTTTTATAACAAATACCTAGCAGATAGTTCAGGTCACCCCGTGACTATGAGATGAGTTGAGTTTGTATTCATCCTCCCTGTGGCCCAGATGTAAATCTGACTGTGCCACCTGCCAGCTCACATCTCTGCCGCTTCCCCACTGCCCTCAGGAGACGGTTTAAACTTCTTACAGTGGACTCCTCCCGCTGCGTCCTGGGCGATCTGGTCTGTGCCATCTCTCAGCTTCCACCCCTGTTGGGTCCTCCCCGTGGCCTCCTTCCAGCTATGCCGAGCTACCTGCCATTGTCTCTGTGACTCCAGGCCTGTGCACGTGCCCTTCTGCTGGGACCCCCTCTGAGCGACCCTTATTCATTCTTTGTGTATTAGCTAAACTCTCCCCCCTCCAAGGCCAACTTCCATCCGCTGTGGTCTCACGGCAGGGCCTTCCCCTGAGTCCACAACGTCCTGCATTTGCTTCTCTCACATTGTGTTATTACCGTGACTTTGCCGGCCTGTGTCTCCCACAGACACGAAAGCATGCCTGGAAGGTTTTCAACCTTGGCTCTGCCATGTCCTTGGGCAAAGTTGCTTTTTCTCTCTGAGCCTTCGTGTCCTTGTCTGTCACATGGTCAGTGCACAAGGTAAGTCATGTGATGCACAATGCCTGGCATATGGTAAGATTCAATCCATCCCATGCACCTTCAGGGCTGGTCTTTGAACCAAAAACTTAGTCGGTATTCAGTTGGGGGGGAGCTCTGCCTAGGCTAGTGGTTTTCAAATTTTCTCCAGCATCAGGAGCACCTGGGGGGCTTGTTAGAACACAAATTACTAGATTCCACCCCAGGAGTTTTTGATCCCGTGGGTCTTGGGTGGGGCTTGGGAATTGGCACTGCTAATACATTCTCAGGTGATGCTGATGCCGCCGGTGCTGGGAACACACTTTGACAGCCACCGGGCTGGTCACCTGAGGAGGGTGGATGTCTGATTAGGGTGAGCAAACACTTGGAGCTAAACCGAGCTCACACTAGGGGAGAAGGTGACCCACACCCAGTGGATGTGGCCACAGAATCTCTCTCCATCAATTTATCTGTGCAACCACTATGCACTGAGTGTCTGCTGTGACCAGGCACTGTGCTAGACACTGATGATGGAACAAGACGGAGACAGACGAGAAGGCCCAGACCTTGCTAAGCTCAGTCTCGCGGCCCTGCGGCCGGTGTCATCATCACTCAAGTCCCATCGCTCTGAATGGAAGGGACGCGTTTGATTTGGGCGGCGGCTAACCTTGACGACACTGATATTAACAATTGCTTTACTGGTTTTTGCATCCCTGTATTGCCTTCTCACTACCGATTTCACCAGAATGATCCATCAAAACTGATTATGATAATCCCATAATCCCCTTGCCTGGAACTGCACCCACCACTCAGCACCAGTTTGGGGGATGAAGTCAACCCACGGAACAGTGTCGGGGAATCAGAGTCAGGTTGTGACTTAACACCTGTCATATGAAGCGATACATTTCCTCGTAATTACTGTCAGCCAGAACAGAGTTTCGGAGAATCAAAGCCAAAGCTGTTACATAAACCTATTACACAAAATGATAAATGTCCTTATTGTTACTATTATTAGCCACGCAGAGCAGGGGTTTTCTGTTACTTGGTACTGAAAGTTCCCTGTGGTAGAACAGCTCTCCTTTGGTAAGTGCTCATTATGTGCCAGGCACTGCGCCGAGTGGTTGGTAGGAACCACCTCACTGCAGGCTCCCAGCACCTCCCCAGGTGGCATCATTAATCCCATTATTGAGGGGAGACTCAGAGGCTAAGTCACCTGCCCTCCAGTTGGGAGTAGAGCATGATGGGCCCGTAAGAAAGACGTAAATGCTTTGCAATGACATCAACTTAGTATTTTGCAATCACGTAGACTCCCTTGAGCTTCTTCCAAGGTGGAGCACGTAAGAATGGGAAAAGCCAACCAGCCGACCTCATGGTTGTTTGGCAGGCAGGGAATCATCGAAGGCAATTGACCCGCACAGGTTGGCTCTCCTGTTCTACACCTCCTCATTACACCTGATTGCTTTCTAGAAGGTAATCAACAAACACTCTTCCGCTGCTTTGGCCCAGTTTCCTGGCCAGGCAGTCAGGGAAAATGGCCTGGCCAGAGGGTGTAGAACCCCAGGTCCTGGAGCGCCCTCGTGTGGCTGCATTTAGCCAGAAACGTGCGTCCCTGATTGTAACAGGGCAATCCTTTCCAGAAACGCAGGTGGGGGCTATTTTACCAAGAAGTGCACATTTGAAAAAACAGAAAACGACAACAAAAATCCATACAGGTACATACACGTTCCTCTCTGCTACCGACCCACGTCCCCGATGAAATGTGACATTCAGGTAAGGACATACAGCTTTAAATTACACATTGTATTCAGAAAGCATTTCATTAACTGAAACGTGTGCTAACTTAAGGCATTATTATTATTATCCTCACTTCTGTGAAATTAGGGATGGCCACTTCTGCTCCGGCAAGTTAAAGGGCCAGGAGAGGGCATGAGTGGCTTTCCAGAAGAGGGCAACAGAGCCGAAAGAGTTAAACTCCCAGAACACCAATTTATGCAAAGGGCTGGAACCTGACCGGCACTCAGGCCTGCGCTAAAGCTCTGAATTACAAATTTACAGAATTTGCTGCTCAGTAAGTAATTTCTTTTCTTCCTAACGGAGCCTGTAATTTCCAGTGGGGCAGTGCCACTTTATTTTCACTGATAGAGTGAGCAAAATCTTTACCACGGAGAAGACTCATTCTACTCACCGTGCAAAATCGCCTTTTTAAAAGGCTTAAGGAGGGACCTTCAGAGAATGGTTAAAACCAACCCCTGTTGCAAAGCTCATTCCCTGGTTTTCCCTGTGTTTGCACCTTGGGTAAGTGAATAATTGGAATCATTTCCCTTTCCTTTCTTTTAAGGTAGGTAGTGTAGCTGATTTTATTTTTTTAAGGCATAAGATCCACTTTGGGACTATTGCGCATAAGAAATGACATTGTCAGATCCAGGTGGTAGAAATCTGCTCACTCTAGGCACTTTGAGAAGGAGCCTGCAGGACACATATCCTCATCTCTTGGAGGCTAATTTAATGGGACTCCAGGGCTTCTGGACTGTTTGCAAACACACAGGGCAATCCAGCCAGTGCCTGTGTGTGTGTGTGTGTGTGTGTGTGTGTGTGTGTGTGTGTGAGAGAGAGAGAGAGAGAGAGAGAGAGAGAGAGAGAGAGAGAAAGAGAGAGAGAGAGAATGTGTTTAAATCCCCAATAATTTGTTTTTTTGCAAGTGGCAAGGAGGTACAACGAAAACACAAGAATTTCACTTTCTTTCCTTTTTCCTTCCCTTTCTGGCATCTGTTTTGGTACGTGCCTCCCTCCCCAAGATGACGAATTCAAGAGGAACCTCACGGGCTGCTGGGAACAACTGCTCTTTTGAATGGATTCATTTATGGATATCAGTCAAAAAGTCACCGTCAGCTGGACTGGAAAGCAGTGTTGCGTGCGTGCGTGTGTGTCTGTGTGTGTGTGTGTGTGTGTGTCCGCGTGCCCGTGCACGGTGGCGGCCATTTCAGCTCAAAACCTCCATTCCTGGAAAGGCTACTTCTTCTTGACATGGGAGAAGACACACTTCCCTGTGCACCTAAAAATAAATAAGTAAATAAGTAAATTAATAATAATAATAATATAATAAAAAGGCACCTTTGCCTCTTCCCCCCAGGTCTTAATTTCTCTTTGGGGCATTTTGTGACGTTTTGCTGTGTGAAAGTTTTGCTTTGCCTTTTCCCCCATTGTTTGCTCTGAGTGGCATTTCTGGGAATCCGTGTCCTTGGAGCTTTCCTGGGCTCACTTGGTGAGTTTCTGCTCTTTTTCTCACTAGTTCAGCATGAGGCATGGAAATTAGTTATTTACTGTTAAATGCATCAGGAGTGGGACCTCAACTCAAAACAACAACAAACGCACACAAAACACAAAAGTGGGGTTTTAACGTGCTTTTCTTAAGCTACAACTGGATTTAGAGTTCCCCTAATAAGTCAATTTTTAAGTTTGCTCTGGCTTTTCTTGCCTTTTTTTAAAAAAAACTAAGCAATTTCATTAAAAGATAGTTCTCTTTTTTTGGCCCAGGAGCATAGGAAATCGGTTATAAAAACTGTTGGCATGCTTTGCAAAGAGATTCTCCGCAAAGAACTTTTTTGTTTTGTTGGGGGTCGGGCTTCAGGAGGCTCCATCTGCAGCAGTGATTCTGGCCTGAGCTGCTCAGTGGCCTGGTCTATTTCTCCCCTTCCTGCCTGCGGGCACTTCTCATCTGGGCAAAAAGCCCTGTGCCCAGTGCGGTGAAACTTGCAAATGATACTGTCACCTTCCTCAATGGACTGCAGCCTGGAGTTCACCAAAGGTCACAACAGGCAACCCCCCATGGTGTTGGGGACAAAGGAGTAGTAGCTGCCTGGTTTCCTGGAATCATCCTGTATGCTCTAATGACCGCAGCAGTGGAGGGAAAGTCACCCACCAGTAAGGCCTTCCCCAAAGGGATTTTTCCTGCATGGCGCCAGGTTAAACATCCTGGTGTGAAACGGCATGAGATAGTTCCCACCTGGTGAGGCACAGACACGGGTAATCTCCAGGTGTGGTCAGGAGGTCTGAAGGAGCTAACCTGGCTGCTGTGAGGAAAAGACCTGTGGTCTTTTATGTGAAAATGTAGAATTCAGCCAGTCCAAGCAGGCCCCAGCAGCAAAGGACCCTTTCTCTACTTCAGTCTGAGTTTTTAGGGACACCACTTGTTTCTGAACACACTTTCCAATACCTATTTGCCAAAGCCCGTGGCATCATTTGCGTAAGAGGCAAACTTGTCCCTATACTCTGGGTCCACGTCAGGAGAATATTTCAGTATTTATTTCCAATCAGTGTGTGATGAATTGTGTATGAGATAGATTTGTGTGAGCCTGTCTGTGGCTCTGCATTAGTTACATGTATGTGTGTATTTGTATGTGCGGGAATATGACTGCGTGCATGCTTTTATCTATTCCTGTATGTGACGTGTAAGTATGCATGTGTGCATGTGTATGCAAATATGGGTATCAATACATGTCTGGACACGTGTTTCTCTGGGGTGGACACATCCCCCAGCTGTTTAGGGATCGCGGCTTCTCAGCTCAACGGAAGCAGTTTGCCCATCCCACCAGCTCCCAGGCAGCCCAGGACTCACCTAGAGGGGTTCAAAGGCCGGCCCCTTGCCTCAAGAATGACCAACTGCGTGGTGCAATTCATGCTCCAGCTGAGACCAATCCTTGCCCAACTCCTTCCTTGCCCTCTTGTTTTCTCTTACTGCCTCTCCCTGGGAGTCCACTCTCGGAACATCCTGTGCATTGGAATCCCTGCCCCGGGCTCTGCTCCAGGCAGCCTGGCCTAAGACAGCATTTTTATATATGTGCATGTGTGTGTGTGCAAATATACATGTGCACACATGTGTGTGTGCACGTGCCCACATACAAGGATATCCGGGAGGATTTGGGAGAAAATTATCCTTCAAAGAAGATAACAGAAGAGTATGGATTTTATATTCTGGAACTTAAACCGGTCTAGACATACAGTAGGAGAAACCTGCTTTAAAAGTTGAAAATTAAAACATACTTTAGAAGTAAATGTATTTTTTTTTATTGAATCAGAAAAAAGAAAGATACAGTATACATGACTATCAGCCAATCATATGCTACTTTGAATTACATTTTAATAGACTCAGGGTCTTATGTATTCCTCTGTACAAGTATTAAAAAACTCAGGTATTTGCATAATCTTCTGTAAATTTTTATTAACTGAGGTTACGGGAAGGGTTTTATCAGAGCACATCCTGAGAACATTAGGAAATTACAGACACATTTGAAGCAAGTGTCAGACGGAACAGATGAAGCAAGCCCCTCAGCCATCTGAGAAACATTAATAATGTAAGATTGCGGAGACCAGATCTTTGTTAGGGATACAGATTGCGGGATAAAAATGGAGGCCGCAGCGCCCCCTCGTGTTGTAAAATAAACTTACGACTTCATTTATTTGCATTTTTTTTTTTTTGGAGTTGGAATCCTTGCCCTTGTCACTGAGCCTCAAAAGCCATTGTTTTTCCAAATCATTTTAAGCCCTCTCCAGTCAATCTTTTCCCTCTCATCAGTAAATTTCAAGGACTTTATTTGAAAAACAACTCTTATTCATTCCTTTTTTCATGCCCCACACATTCCATTCCAGGAAATTGGCATCCACCCAACGCAGGCAGCCCGGGCTCTCCCTCCTTGAAATGCGAACTTAAACAAACAGATTTTCCTCTCCCTTTTTCAAGCTTACAGGATGAGCACTCACTTACTACAAAGCTCAATTCCTTCTAGCAGGCATTTTTCTTCAGCAACTGACTTGTCCCTGACATTTCTCCTAACGTAACCCGGATGCATCCCTCCACACCTTCCCCGCCCTGCTCGGCAGTCGTCAGCTCTTCTGACCTAACTAGTTAACCTGCTAAACCACCTTTGCAGCTATTTACCCGAAAAGACTGGACCAGAGACATAAATAATACACCTCAGTATATAACAGCTCGGGCTTAATTTGCACGCAGCGTTTCATGCCATGGCTGCGGGAAGAATATATACATGGAGTGCATCTGGGGAGGAGCTGGGGTAGGGAGAAAACATCTTGGTGGCAGGAGAACCTGGTGGGAACCGTGGTGATTGTTTACTTGGATTTGCCCACTGGTCCGATGGCCACTGGGTCTGTTTGCACTTGAGCGTCCAACATCCGCTTTGGGCCCTGGGGAGAAACAGAGAGAAGTTGTAGCCTGTTGAAGATCTGAGCATCAATAGCAACAGTGGCCAGTTACGTGGCGTTTACCCTGTGCCAGGTATTGCGGTAAACACGAATACAGGTGTCTTAGTCATGAGCGGCGGGCAAGAGGATGGTCTCCAATCGGATGCTCAGTTATATTACTTGCTAGCTGTGTGGAATCTTGGACAAATTGGTTAACTCTTTGTGTTTTGGTTTCTTCATCTTTAAAATGGGAATGATAAAACTTATCTCACAGGGTTGCTCCCGAGGTGAAGTGAGTGCATACTTGTCGTGCACCTGGAGCAGAACCTGGGGTGTAGAAGCCCCCACCATTCTGCCTCCCGTGAGCTCTTCCTCCCCAGGCGCCGTCCAGCCCCATGGCCCTGCTTTACTTTGTCACAAAACGTATCACTCTCTGAAAGGACCGTAGCATCTGTTTTACTTGTCTGGCATCTATCTCCTCCACCAGAGTGTGAGTCCCGTGAGTCCTGTCTCAGTGTCGGGCGCGTAGCGGGGACACCTTCATACTGGCCGAACGCGGGGGAGGAATGCTGTGATGTAGATACTATTGTCATTGTTCCACTTTTCCTGTCTGATGTCACTGATAAAAAGTAAAATGAACCCTCTCTGCATATGGTTCTATGAGGTTAGACCGACACGTGTGACCACCGCCAAAACTGACACGTCAAACGCTTCTATCGCCTCCCAACCCCTTCTCGTGCCCCCCTGTCGTCAAACCCTCCCCACCCCAGACCCAGCAACCGCGGATCTGTTCTCTGGCCCTAGAGTGTTGCCTTTTCCGGGACGTCCTATCAGTATCATGTGGAATCACAGAGCACGGAGCCTTTCAGCCTAACTCCTTTCACGTGGCAGAGTGGAGTGCAGATTCATCCGTGTTGCTGCATGCATCAGAGGTCGTATTATTTTTGGCCCCTTTTACAGTAGAGGGGAGTAGAATATAAGATTGTATCTAGTGCACTAAGGTGTATACATGTAGATAGTATAGTATAGAGTGGCATAACAGAGTGTACATAGTCACCTTGATAGTATAGTATGTGACAGTGTAATATATGATGGTATATATTTTATAGTATACATGGTATATATATAGTACAGTCAAGTATAGTAAATATATCATAGTATAGTTTAGTACAGCACAGAATACAGTACCTTAAATATAGTACCATATAGTATAGCATGATATATACTATAGTATAGTGTGGTATGTACAGTACAGTACAGTAGAGGGTAGGGTACCACAATATACTATTGAAAAGTATATCTAGTATAGCGTATGTACATAGAGTTGTGCAGTATAATGTGGTACAGCATATATTATAGTATAGTATGTAATACAGTGTTTATAGTGTGTTATAGTATAATAAATTTAGTACAGTGTAGCACAGTATAAGTAATGTATACAGGGTGTACACATGGTGTATGTATGTAGTACATATGTAGTGTTGCATCCTATTGTATACATAGAATAGCACAATGCAGGGCACAGAGCATGCACTATACAGTGTCATGTAACAGGGTGTAATTTACCATGGAGTCAGATTGCTGGGCTTTGCACCTCAGATCTAGCCCTTCCCAGCTGTGTTACTTTGGTCAAGTCGCTTCACCCTCTGCACCTTAACGTTACCAGGGGTAAAATGGGAGTTCGCAGGGCAGTTGTGCAGATTAAATGTTAGTATGTATAAAGTGCTTTGAATAGTATTTGTCACAGAGTAAGTGCTATACAAGAGTTACAGTTGCTATTTTTAGTGGGGGAGGTCACCAGCAGCTGCAGGTATCTATGGAATGGAACAGTTATGAGTTATCAAAGGGTTTAGGCCAGCTTGCTCCTCGTCATGACCCTCTTCCATGGCAGCACGAAGGCTAAGCCCAATTCATGGGCCCACTGCTGGTGTCAGTGCTATTCCTTGTCTTGATCCCTGGCTCAACCCATATTCCCTCGGGTCCTGGGTATGACTTTGCTTATTTCTCCTCCAAGTTAATGCTTGACCACCTTGCTTATAATTTGAGTAATGACCCTTCAGGCTCTCTGTGTTTTCCAGGATTTAAATTATCCTAAATATATTTAACATTTACTAGTATTATATTTCACTCCATCTACCTATCCATCCATCCATCCTTTTATTCATTCATGCAACAAATACTTAATTGAGCGTCTACTATGTTCCAGCCACTATCCTGGGGAGGACAGCATTGTCAGTCCGTGAATGGACAAGGTCACTGCTCTCCCAAAGCTAACGGTCTAGGGAAGGAGAAAAACTCTGCCTCCAGCCCTCCCCTTGCTTCGCTGCAGGCTACGTCGAGGTGCCACCTTAGACGTAATCACCTCCGAGAAGCCTTCCCTGACACTCTCCCCTCAAACCCAAGGCCAGGCCAGGTCCTCACCTTCAGCCTCCCTTCGTGTGCCTTCCTCCTCCCCTCCTGGCTCCCACAATCAGCCGCAGCTGTGGGCTCCACAGTGGCCAGGGCTGTCTACCTTGCTCTCTGCACCTAGTGCAATGCCTGGCACACTACCAGTAGGTCTTCAATAAATATTTGTCTGCTGAATGTCCAGCCAGCCCCTGTCCAATCTGTCCCCTTTGGAGGTGAGAATCACACCTCTTGCTGGAGAGCCCAGAAAGAAGAGGCAAAAATCTACCTACCAGGCCCTTAAAGAAGCCTCCAAGAGACTGCTGCCGCTTCTCGAGTCTCTTCTGGGACTTGTCGCCATTCTGCAGCGAGTTGGCATCCCCCGTGGCCTGCCCTGGGCATGGCGCTGGGTCTTTGGCTTCCTGCTTGCTGTTCTTCTGCTTGTTCCCCTCGGCTGCTGGCTTCTTGTCCTTGGAGGAGCTCTCTTTGCCCTTCTGGGCCGCTCCTGTGGGTTCTGGCTCTGGCGGCGTGGTGGTCTTCTCTGCAGAGTCTGCTGTCTACAACAGTTGCAGACAAAGCACATTTTTAGTGGCTGCAAGACAAGTCTGAGTAGCAGGGGAATAAAGATGTTATTACAAAATAGAGATGTTCTAATGTTGGGTGGTATCTACATGAATCCTTGGTGAAATGAAAAAATGAAAAAGAAAAAGTGGAAACACTTATCATGGTACAAGGTCATGGTAGGGGACATTTATTTATTTATCTAATAATAATCCATTAATTAATTTTATGCTTTCCCAGCAAGCATTCTTTCCCCCTTCTTCTGGTCTCAGAACTTGGATTTTCCTTGGGGAATCACCTTTCTCCCCCTGCCCGCCACTGGTCTAGACAAACTAACTGTACCCCTGTGACTCAGGCCTGGGCCATCAGAGCATTGCGTGTGATTGGGCTGCTGTGATGGGTCAGCACAGGCAGACATGGATAAAGCCTGAGTTAATCTCAGAGCTTTGCTAAAATCATCGAGAGAGACCTGCCCCCTTTCTATTGGATTTGAAGCCATGAAGAGGTAAGACTGGAGCTTCCAGCCCCACCACTATTTCTGGGGGAATCTGCCTGAAAAGGAAGCCAACACAGAGAAGAGCAGAGATATGGCAAGAGAGAGAGAAAAAGAAAGACCAGGCACATATGATATTACATGTGCTCCTGGATCTAGCTGTTCCTGAAGCTCTTTTATGTGCAAGCCAGCTTTGAGAGCGTTACTCCCATGCGCAACCACACGTGACTTTTTTCTTGGGGATGCTCATTCTTTCCCTCACGATTATGTCTACCTTAATTTTTGGTGTGAAACTGTCCTTTTGCTTCATGAAATGGTGGTAATAAGAGAAGATGATTGTTTTATCTTTAGTTTTGAATGTACATCTTTCTATGCCAAAATGAAAGATATTATACAATCCTACATGGTTTCTAAAATCTGGAGGGATGAGGCTGTAAAATCTGAACTTCTAGAAAATTCTGGGTAAATTGCAGGTAACAAAAAAATCCATTATGAAGTAGAAACGCTTTTCTCATCATTGACTGGAGCTGAAATGCCTATGGGGTCCAGACAGCTCATGTAAAAATAAAAAAGAAGCTAGGGGTAAGAATAAAATCCCAGGCAGATCTTATTCTCCCTGCTGTAAAAGCAGCATGGGTCCACAGAAATATTTCCCCAGTGTAACAAAAGCACCAGTTCAAGCAAGGCTGGCTCTGGCGCTGGGGAGACAATTTGGCGTAGAGAGGCTTGTGGTGAACTGACTGTTGATGCCGCGTGTGAAGGGCACAGCTGCTCGGACCCAGCTGGGAGACAGCTGGCGCCCCAGTGCGGTCAGGTCTTCTGTTTTTTCAAAACAAACTCAGAATTGAATTTTCTAAATGCAAAATATGTCGACTATTAAATACTGACTTCAAAAATTTTAAAACAGTGATCATAACAAACAACCGTACCACAAGTCTCCCTGTGGGCCACATGTGACCCACCGGATACGTGTTGATAAGCTTGATTCATACAGTTCTGTACTGTCCTCAGATAAAAAGTTCTATGACAGGGTTAACGCAACCAAAGGAGAAACGCCATTTCGCACCAGCGAGTCAAGCGCAGCCCTTACAAATAAGTGCGAGAACAAACAGGTGAGGCTCCCCAGCCCCGGAGGCTCCACAGGTGCTCTCCAGAGGACAGAGGTCCTTGGAGAAAAAAGTGTCCGACACCCAGTGTGCCCCGAGAAGCTGTTGTGCCACCGCACGTCCTGGACACCCCTGTCCGAGCCCAGCTGCCAGGGCGGCAGCAGATGCTGAGCGACAGATGTCCAAGTGCAGCAGACAGCCCCGAGGAGGTGCCCCTTAGACTGAAACAGAAACTCGCACCACAGTGCTCTCCAGAAACCACAGACCCCAGTTCAAACTGCTGTTAATTGTTTTTGTCCTGTGGATTTTAAAATACAGTGAGTGGCTAAGAGCTCAGTGTCCGGAGTCAGAGGGACCTGGTTTGATTGTAATTCCATCACGCCCTTGCTATGTGACCTGGAATAAACTGACCTCTCTGCTTCCTCATCTGTATGGGAGTCATAAAAGAAATGACATCTCGTGGTGTCGTGAGGATTTAATGAGGTGAGAGTGGAAAGCTGACTGGGTGCAGCGTCTGGCCCGTGTGAAATGCTAAATGGAGAGTGACCAGTCATGTCGGTCTGTCTGAGAGTGAGGGGGTCCCAGGACATGGAACTTACAGGTTTTTTTATGAGACAGAGTCTCACTCTGTTGCCCGGGCTAGAGTACCGTGGCATCAGCCTAGCTCACAGCAACCTCAAACTCCTGGGCTCAAGCGATCCTCCTGCCTCAGCCTCCCGAGTAGCTGGGACTATAGGCGTGCGCCACCATGCCCGGCTAATGTTTTATATACATAAGTATTTTTTAAGTTGTCCAGCTAATTTCTTTCTATTATTAGTAGAGACGGGGTCTCGCTCTTGCTCAGGCTGGTCTTGAACTCCTGAGCTCAAATGATCCTCCAGCCTCAGCCTCCCAGAGTGCTAGGATGACAGGCATGAGCCACTGAGCCCGGCCTGGAACTTACAGTTTTAAAACCAGGAAAGTTCCAGGCAAACTGGGATGAGCTGGTCACCCTGGCTTAACATTGCCAGTGGTTATTCTTTTTAAGGACAACTGTGTGGGTCTGGCCCAGCTGCTGCACCCAGGAAATAATGTCGAATGTGACACATAGCATCCCCCTGTGCCTCCCCAGCCTGCCTCCTGTCCCTTCCCCTCTTCTCATTCTGCTCCAGCCACACGCCTCCTTTCATCCCTTGAAGAAGCTTATTCTCGAAGCAGAGCTTCACACGACTGCCACCCCCACTGGTGAGCCACCAGGGCTTCGCATGGCTGCAGTTCCCCCAAATCAGCTCCCAAATCAGACTGAGGATTTGCTGTTGCTCAGTGAGGACACACCAGTGTTCTCCAGTCCGCATCCAAGGCCCTGGACAACAGGATTCTCAAAGCACTCCATGGTGAGTATAAATAGAATGAGGTTTCCAGCTCATTCAAATTTTCACGGACGTCATTCCAATTTTAGAACCACCAAAATCGTTGGCATAACTCTTTCACTGTGACATTCCAGACAAAATGTACAATCATATGTAAGTTTTTTCCTTTTGAAAAGTGTAACTATCATGTTCCCAAGGTAGTAACCTTTGGGAATCTGGGTTCCAAAGTGGTCTAGAGAATGGGTTTAGGGGCCAGGCGTAGTAACAACTTAAAAAAGGAAAAGAAATTGAATGTGGTAAAAAGCTATGTTTTCCTTGTTTAAATATGTAGGATAAACCAATTATTATGGAAATATAAATACCATTAGTATATACTGTGGCAGTCACTGATGTCCACTTGGGTGCGTGAGTGTGGTACGAGCAACATTACAGGATAATTCCCTATGAGCAGCCTGAGAGTAATAGTCACAAATAGAACTGTGTCCCCCAACCCCAAATTCATGTGTTGAGGCTCTAACCCATGATGTGATTATATTTGCAGTAGAAAGTAATTAAGGTTAAGTGAAGGCATAAGGGTGGGGCCCTGATCCAATAGGATTAGTTAGCATCCTTATAAGAAGAGACTCTCTCTCTCTCTCTATCTCTCTCTCTGCCATGTGAGGACACTCAGCAGGGTGGTGGCTGTCTACAAGCCAGGAAGAGGGCCCTCATCAAGAACTAAACCTTGCTGGCACCTTGATTTGTCTTTTGCAGCCACCAGAGCTCAGAAAACAAATTTCTGTTGCTTGAGCCACTGCCTACAGCATCCTGTTTCAGCAGCCGTGCTGACTGATTCACCACCTAACGTTTACTGAGCCCGCGGCACAGAAATGTCCTAAGTGTTTTACGTGTGTGAATACATCTGACAACGCTTTAAGGCAGTACTCTTCTTTCTCCATCATACAGATGAGGAAGCTCGGGCACTGAGACACTGGTAATTTCCCTCAGTCACACAGCCAAACAACGGGCTGAGGCAGGATTTGAACTCAGACAGCTTGAGTCTACGACTCATGCTCTTAGCCACTTCTATTTCCAAAACTGGCAGAAGAACATTTGCTGTCATTTTTGTGGAGCTATATTTTTAAGGTTAAGAAATGAGTGTAAGCTGGGCATGGTGGTGTGAGCCTGCAGTCCCAGCTACTTGGGAAGCTGAGGTAGGAGGATCGCTTGAGCCCAGGAGTCTAAGTGCAGCCCGGGCAACATAGCAAGACTCTATCTCTAAAATAAAGTAAAATAAAATAAAACATAAAATTTTTAAAAATTAAGAAATTAAAAAAATAAAAATAAAATAAATTAAAAAAGTATAGGTTAGAAAACAGGAGGTTGCATATAATCCCATTAAAAAAGAACCCATATAGTTATAAACATGTCACAGCTATGTTTCTTTAGAGGAGAGAGAATAATGTAAGTGAACTATGTGACCTCATGTTTTTAACTAATCTTTTCAAGAAACAGCTCCTACTATGTGCCAGGCACCATGCAATGTGATGTAAAAATGGAAAAGACTCTTTGCTACACAGATGTTCCAGGCAGAGGTGGGAAGGTGTCGGGGAGACAAATGAATTACGATAATTTGTAACAAGTGCCATTAAATAAAAGAACAAGATGTAGTGATGGCCTCTTTGAGGAGGTGACATTTATGCCAAGATGTGAAGGGGAGAAGGAATTTTCCACGTGGAAAAAAGGAAAGAGCGTACATGAAAACCTTTTACAGGAAATATTAATAGCCGAGGAACTCTAGCTTGTTTGTGCTCGTGTCTGCAGAGCCCAGCACAGTGCTTGGTATACAGTAGGCGCTTAATCCAGAGATGTTAAATGAGTTGGCTGTGGCTGAGAATGGCACAGAAAACAAGGCTGGAAAGAAGAAAGAGTACGCCAGCTAACCCCACCACCAAATTGAGTTCAAGGTCACTTACTTGGTAGCTGGAGTCTTTCCCATTTATTTCTTCTGAGTGGGTGATCCCTCCATCCCCTTTCACTGACTAAAATAATAAACAGACAATGGCCTTTCAGCTACCACAAGTGCAGAGACAGCGCAAACGTGAGGAGCAAGACAAAGGGAAGACCTGTTAAAAATATACTGCTCATGAGAGGTACGGGTTGCCATGCAACTATTAACCAGAGTCCGATTATGTTCAAGCGTTGGACTCCCCAAATAACAACAAAAGTTCTAAACCCTGGGATTATGTCATTCTGGGATCAATGCATGATAATGAAAACACCGACATCGGAACCAGGAGGTGGCCGAACATATTAAACAAATGCACAGCTGAGCGGACAACTGACCCATTAGTAGCCTCCACTGATAACATTCAGGTGGCTGGTGTGTGTTTTGCCGTATTTCCCCCAGTAGAGATATGAATTCTGCAGCGGAGTTGAGCATTCTATTTCCCATCCTTCAGCGCCTCCTACAGCCAGCAGCATCAGTGACGGGGCTGGGTGGGGTTGTCTTTGCCTCCTAAAGCCCTGTGCCCTGAGCTAATGGTTCTAAAAGTACGATTCCAGGACCAGCAGCTTCAGCATCGCCTGAGAACCTGTTAGAAATGCAAATTCCAGAGACCTGCTTCAGATGTACTGAATCAAAAGCTCTGGGGAGGGGGCTGAGGCTCACCAATCTGCGTGTCAACAAGCCCTCCAGGTGGCTCTGGGGCGAGGTTTGAGCATCACTGCTCAGAGCTAACCGGCCACAGACAAGTTCAGAGCAACCTGGGGTCTGTGGTTCCAACTGTGCATATAGTATTGCCCTATGCTTGAGGCTTGATAAAATACCTATGAAATCTGGTGGTGAATCGCTCAGTTCTCATCGGCAATATCGACTCGGGTCTAATCCCCGCATATTTGGTTATTGCGTAATGTCTCCTCTTTCCAACTACAGAGGGAGGGTCGACAGCGGGGGTTAAGCAACGTGGATAAAGAGGAAGACTCCAGAGTCCACTGTTATCAACTTGGCTCTCCCCTTAGCAGACGGCAAGAATCCAGAACACATGGGCTAAGAACAGCAAAAACGTTAAAGGTGCTCAAATAATTTATAGCTGATAAATGTCACGTGTCTTCGTTACCTGAGTACGGTGCTCATAGAGGTAATAAAAATTATTATTTATGGAGGCTCTAACTTTCAGCGGAGTGCTGACAAAGTGCCAGGCATTGTGCTAAATGAGATAATAGCTTGAGTTTTTTATAGCTTGAGTCATTTATCCATTACATCAGAAGCTCACAGTAGAGGAATGATTATTTTTTTATTTCACAGGCAAGAAACAGAAGCTCAGAGACACCAGCGTGGGTCATGGAACTAGCAGGTTTGAGGGCCAGGATTTGACAGCAGGCAGCGACTCCATTTCCATCCTCCAAACCACCCCCCACACTACCCCCTAGAAGGCAGGAGGGACCACTCAATCAACAAATGGTTATTGAGCATTCACTATGAAGTTACTTGATGTTAGATTAGGCAAAATGATAAGAGCTTGACGAGATAGAGGCTGCCCAACCATAAATATGGAGGTTTGTGGGACATGCCCATCGCCAGGGGTCCTCTGTGCGCATCTTTAGATGTTGCTTGTTGCTGCTCTCCACTCAGAAGACTGACTAGGACCTCCAGTGGTTTAACACAGTGTGTGGTTGGCTATGTCCTCCTCTACCCCAAAGCAACGTTTGCAGGGCTTGGCAGAGGGTAGAACCTTGATACGTGCTTCTCGATTGGTTAGGGATAAAAGAAGTGGTATCTGGAAGGTCCATGTACTTTTCTTAGGGACATCATTGTGGACTTCACTAAGTTTTTCAAACCAAAGGCAAAGAAAGAGCAGTCTGTACTCTGCATGATAGCTTAGATCCTTTTACATGGAAAGCGGGCTTTCCTTCCTCTATTAATTGTTCTATTAATACAAAGGCCAGTCTTGCTTGAGAAGGTTTAGAAAAAGAATTTGATTGTCTTGGTTATTGCCCCTCTCCCCATGACCAGCTCTGCTGGCCTTCCCATCACACCCAAAGGCGTGAACACCTCGGGATTTCATTTGGCTTCCAGAATTCAGGCTGTGTCTTAAGAGCCCTTCCTACCCAAACACGTTCCCGAGCAGCCCTTACAATGTGGCTTCCTGCTCACGTTAGTTGGCCTTGGGGAAGTCGAGCAGGGAAAACCAAATGAACAATACGGCTTTTTAAACAAAAACTGAATGGACATTAGGAGTCATGCACGGCCCTTCCACCACCTTCTAAAGAATAAAGTTCTCTTTTTCGCCCCATAAGAGAGAGAGATTTTTAACTTCCCCTTAGTAGTTTCAACTCGGCATGTGTCTGGTACTCTGCCAGTTTAAGGTTTCAATTTGCTCTCTTCCCCCTCCCTTTCCTTGATAGTCCTCAGTGGAGAAGTTGGATCGAATCAGAAGGCTACGCTGGCAGCAGCGATCTCAGCTAACATCGTGAGGACAGACCTTCAGGCTGTCAGGGAGATCGTTGCAAAGAGGTTCAGCCTCTTAAAAAATAAAAAGGAGAGAGAGAGACAGAAAATCTCAAGCTTTTCAGTGATTTTTCTCTGTTGTTTATTCTGAAGCACGTAAAGCTGTTACGTATGTGAAGGTTTAGACTAAGGATCTTATTCAGCCTGAGATCACTTCCGTAAACGCAGTTATTATTAATAATCATTCCCTCCTTCCCTTCCTTTCTTCCTTCTTCCCTCCCTCCCTCCCTCCCTCTCTCTCTTTTGCTTTCTTTCTCTTTCTCTTTCTCTTTCTTTTCTCTTCTCACTGCCCTCTTTCAACAAGTCAGATTAATCCATTTTGGGCTTTGTATTCCAAGGACCATAACCACAGAAGCTTATTTTTTCCAGCTGTCAAAAACAGCAAAGTTACTGTTTAAAGAGACTAAAATTCTTCCAGAAACGACTTAATACTCTGAAGAACAGTTTAAAGACTATGAAATAATTTCAGAGATTTTTCCAGCTCGATGCTGAGCAACTTTCTTCATGGAGTTTATTTTTATTCATGTGAGTCAAAGGTGAAGCATCTCAGGGCATTCAGCCTGCAGTTTTGAGATGGAATCTAGTTGTGGCCTCCAAGCCCTGCATATTAATGAAGTCATTTTTTATTGCTTTCATTGTGTCATGCATTCCTATGGCTTGATACTCCGAGGAACGTTTGAACCGTCTCCAATATATATCACTTAGATATTCAAAATTCTAACAGAAATGTTTGGTGTCAGTTCGCATTTCTTTGAAAGGAATATAAATGTATTTTGATGGCAATATAACTCAACTCAAATCTCAATAAGTTGAGAGTTAAAAGAAAAAGAATTGGGATGAAAATTTAATATGGGGTGAGTATATCACCAACATTGTTTACTAGATCAGCCTCGTTACAACAAATTCAAGGAACCGGATCTACCAGAAATTTCCAGGATCATCAAAGGTTATGAGTCTGACCTTTGTGTTTTACCAGGATGCTCACTTGACATGGAATCGGACCAGTCACACAAAATTACTCAGCCGAGTAATTAAATTTTATTTGAATGACAAATATACTCAGAAAACTTCCGTCCATGCTCTAAGGGAGCCATGCGTTCCTTTCCTTCTCTTTTGCCTTGCTGGCATTTTAGGTAAGTGTAACAGCTCCACACATAAAAACAATGTTTCCAAAGAAAACATTACTAGGGAATCATAAAAATGGAGCTTATGGTTGTTCTACCTCCCTCTGTTCCTTCAAAGAAAACCAGCTGTGGAAGCACAAAACCCAGCAATAGCACAGGGGTGAGCTTTAGAGTCAACAAAAATGACAAGTGAACAAACACCTGAGCTCGGATTCTGGCTGTACTGTTTACCAGCCCTGGGACCGTGGGAAAATCACTTAAACACTCTTGAGGTGCCCTCGTCCTCACAGGGAGGCAGGGAGAGCATCTGTCCCGCAGGGTTCCCCATGAACAAATGAGATGGCGCATGCGATGTGTTTAGCGCGGTGGCTGCCATGTCATAAGCACGGAAGCTGCTGTTGTTACTGCTACTGATCGCTGAAAAGTGCCAGGTGACGGCAGAGCCCCTTTAAGGGTAGGAAGGAAAGCGAGTCACCGGTGGAGGAATTGCCCAGATAAATGCTTCTGAAAAGCAAGGGCAAATCAGTATTAATATTTTAATACTCGGGGGAATTTGCAATCAAGAACTTTGGCTAGGAGACTCTTATTTCCTCTTGTTTTTTTGTTTTATAATTATCATTATAAACCACCCTCTTTTCCGTTCCAGACAGTAAATTTCAACAGGTTTTATTAGACTTAATCGATCTAATGTAATCAACAAAACACTCTGATTTCATGACTGTCGCCTTATCTGGGCCGTTAATTTGCCCAGTATTAAAGCTCACAGTATTTCTCTAAGCCTCAGGATGTTATTCCAACAAAGATTTTCTTATAAAACTAATAGTCCAAAGAAAGAGACCTGAGGAGGATTGAATGAAATAATGTGTGTGAAAATAGTCTGGAGGAGCAATGCACTTTTCAAGTGCAAGGTGTTATTAATACTGACGAATTATAAACCCGTGCCTATATATTTCTTTCTACCACCTTTATGGTTTGGTTTCATCTGCCTACCTGGTTTGCAGATACATGAACGCAGTACTCTACCCACTCGCTTGATAAAAATACACTGGCACTTCAAACATTCAGTTTCTTGACATACAGCTGAATTAATATGTATAAGAATCTTTTCCTATTTAGGGCATGACAGATGTCTTAGATATTCCTTGCAATTACTTTGAAATCCTGTAGGAGCCCATAGGATTTTTGTGAAATGATACATCTACATGTGTTGAGTGCAGTGTTAGGACTTACATTACTCTGTGTCTTTTTTTGGCCTGAAATACAGTTATTTGAAAAATGATATTCTTTCTATTCTTATTTTTATAAGAGGTTAATTTCTGAAAAGAAAAATCTCTTTAGGAATTAATTGGGCATGCACTTATTTTGAAAGAAATACTGAACAGAGAGTTACTTTACCTTGGGATACTAAAATAAGTTACCTGAGAGAAACTTAAAGGCTAGAAAGTAGAAAATCAATGATCTGATGAATCAAGAAACTGAATAAAAAAGAGAGGTTTTGCAATTGAGTTTTCTCTTCTATTAAATCAATTATTTAAACAAACCCATATTTTTCTAACAATATCTGAAATTCATTTGAAATATTTACTTATTTGGCTCAAAAACCCCCTAAAACCCTTGGAGAGGGGCCAGATGCTTCTCTTATTTCCAAGAACTTAGAAGAGGTCGTCTTTTCTTTTTCCTGCATAAATCCAAAGACTCTAAATCAGTTTTGGAAGCCATGAACGTATTATCAAAAGATGTTTCCTAAAAATAATTGCTAGAGCCAACTTCCAGGAACCTACCCAGTGGGGATGTTAACACGTGCATAAAAGCAGGTGTGCGAGGATCTTTATGCAGGTCAGTGAAGCAACTGAAATGATCTGTGTGAGACACTCTGTGCGTGCTCACCAAATATGGGGATAGAGTTAAAAATGCATGTCTGTTCTCTTCACTAGCTTTTATTCTCTATGAGGAAAGAGACGGCATCTGTTCATGCTCACGGTTGCCTCCCTTGTGCCTGCAATGTAGTGGGCACTCAATACTTATCTGCTGAATAAGTGAATGAATGAATGCAAAAAGTTGGAAGCAAGCCAAATATCCACCAAGAGGGCGATGGGTAATCTGAGTAGGATAAATCCAGACAACGTAATTCGAAGGAGTTGTTTTAAAGAATGAGATAGTCCCCTATTAGGGGTTGCAAATTCAAATACATGCAGGGAAAGGGCCAGTAACATAAATGAGTGAGCTGGGCTGGGTGTGACAACAGGGAGTGGTGGGGAGTTCAGCAAGCTGGAAAATCCATCTTTTGTGTATTTGAATTAATCATCATGTAATTATAACATTCTAATGAAAACAAAACAGAAAAAAAAAAGACAATAATTAGGATATCTGTAATTTTAGGGGAAATCCAGCAATCCTGGAAGTAGTGTTTAAACTTTCGAAGGGAAGAATAATGTCCACACTCCCAGGCATAACTCTCTTCATGTGCTATAGGTATAAGAACAACGGACAGAGAAGTCCTGACACTATGAATCTGCTGAGGATGGCGTGGAAAAATGTGTCCTCCCTTACCTCTATCCCCATCCTATAAAGAATGAATTCCAAAGGACCTTTTGTTTCCAACTCATTCCCCTAGCCATTTAGATTTACCTAGTTCTACTGCCAAAAAATTTCCCCAAATAACATCTAACAGATAGCTCTGGAGATAAGTTTAACATGGGACTTCATTCAAATTTAAGAATTTCTTTTGGATGGATGCAGTGAGTGGTTTGGAGGTTTTTTTTAATGCTTTATTTAGACTTTTTTGTATTTTCTCCTCTTTTAAATGAAGATGCTTAGTGTTGGTTATTTGGAAAAGACTATCATTCTACTTGCTATTTTTTTTTTCTGTATCTCTCCATTCCATCCAGAAATGAGAAGGCTGATCACCATCAATATTATGATGATCAATTTGGCGATCCCATTTGTAAGTTAGATGAGTTGCCAGAAACAGGCCAAATGTTCTTTTCTTCCCTGGCATCTTGTAAACATTGATTTAAAAAAATCTCAAATCTTAATCTCCATTTTCAGCACCAAATTGCAGATCAAATGGCCAGCAGTATAGATGGGGTTTTGGCATATGGCAGGCCTACTACTTATTCTAAACTTTTTCCTTCTTGAGAGTCTAATAAGAAAAGAAAATGATTCCAGCTAACAATTTCTAGCATAATTATTTCTAATATGCCTCAACTCCCACTGGCAAGGGTTTATTTTGTTTTGTGGACTAGACAGAATTCCTTAACAGGTTGAGCCTGTGAAATTGGAGAGTTGCTTTCTCAAAGGATTAAACTCCTAAATACTCCTGAAAATAAAGGCGTACTATAATGAAATTCTTGCTTTTCATCAAAAGAGAATTAAACCAATGACCTTTTGCATGGATTTTTAGTTTTTGTCCTTCGACTGATTTAGATTTTATTGCATTATATTACCTAAGTTCCTGGCTGTTTAGATATTTAATGTACATGATTATAGACACCAAAAGATGTCTGTCCACATGCTTTCTATTCTATACAAATTAAAAACATGGCAAATTCACCAACTAAATTATATGTATTCACCAGTAGAATATTATGTTGTCATTTCCTTATTTGAATTATCTGTAAATCAGCTTTGTCCAAATTTGTGTTATTCTCACGTCACCCTCAGAATTTTTGCCACTTCAATATATAACTTGGACTGTTTGTTTTTTTTTTTTTTTTAGAGACAAGGTCTCGCTCTGTTACCCAGGCTCAAGTGCAGTGGTACAATCATAGCTCACTGCAACCTTGAAATCTTGGGCTCAAGTGATCCCAGCCTCCTGAGTAGCCGGGACTATGGGTGCACGCCACTGCACCTGGATAATTTTTTTCTATTTTTTTGTAGAGATGAACTCTTGCCGTGTGCCCAGGCTAGTCTCAAATTCCTGGCCTCAAGCAATCCTCCCACCTTGGCCTCCCAAAGAACTGGGATTAGAGGCATGAGCCGCCACAGCCAGCCAAAAATGCCTTATGTTCTTTATGTAAATAAATATATTTTCAAAGGAAATTTCACATCATTACCGTAATGAGAAAAGTAGTATCGTTGGGTATCATTGGCCACCAGCAGAAGGAAATTTTGAAAAAAAAATTAGAATAAACAATAATATTAACTTCTAGGGGGACACTGTTGTCTGCCAACGCTCGAGACCCAAGGCCAACACTTCCTATGTTACAAAGCGAGTTAGCAGGAGTTAAAAAAGGGTTAAATAATATTAGCAATAAAATGAGACTTTTTGATTGAATCAGAAGGAAAAGGGGGAATTTTCTTACTGCGCAATCCGTTTTCCTTTCATATCCCACACCCACCACCTGCAATTATGTGTCGCACCAGCTACGGCACGGGGCTGTGTTCTCGGAAGCCCATCTAGGTACTGCAGTTCTCCTGTACAGGAAGTAAGCGGCTTACCATTTGTCTGAAAAACGCCATCAGGGAGGTTCTTGGTGGTTTGCTTTCTTCTCTTTTGAGTTTGACTTCTGCGGGTTCAGGTGGAGCATCTCCTTCTTCGCTGAGATCCACTGTTTGTAAGGCTGCGTCTACTTCCGCGGACTTTATAATCTCTACTGGTGATTCACACACCACCTGGATTATTTTGCCAGGTAATAAGAAAATGAAAAAAAAAAAATTGCCCCCAAACATGTTTTATAGAATGGGATCCTGGTTGCCCCCTGTCCACACAGTAGCTACAGATTTGACTCTATGACCATTTCTACACAGGCGCGTCTTCAAGCACAAACACTCACGTTGTGTTGTATACTGTGCTCTTAACAGTCAATTTCTGAACAACTGCCAATTTTGATGCGGAAGTGGCAACATTCCTTCTCCCAGGAAGGTGCAAGGCACACAGAGGAGGTCCCTTTTGTCCTTCAGAGCATGCCTAATACCCCTCCCCTCCTAGTAAGCCACCTTTGGTCTGCCCCAAAGGTGAGTTCCACCTGGCCTGTGTAGAAATCAGGAATAATCATTTTCTTAACAGTCAAGCCTTAGAGACGGTAACCACGACACCTTCCAGTCCACACCTTAGTCCTCTCTGCAGAAAGGGCAGTGTGAACGCCACTCAGTTTGGTCAACTGGCCTTCCTCATTAACTTGTTTCCCACCTGTCCCCCAGACCAGTCATTTGTCCTTGGTACTTAATGGGAGTTCATGCTTTCAGATGAGAAATGAACTTGGTAAGAAAAACGATGGCCAAGTTGTTTACAGCGCCCGGCCCGGCACAGTGAGCTCAGCGTGCTCTGAACGCCTGCAGGGAGCAGGGCGGGCAAGCGGAGGGCGGAGGGGGCGCAGATGCAAGGCCCTATTTACCTGCACCTCAGCCCAACTCTTGTCATTTTGCATTGCCTCGCTCTGTGTGTGCAGGGCCCCAGTCCCACCTGGGACAGTTTCTGCATCTGCAATGGTCCCTGCCATAGGACACAGGGAGTTGGCCAGGACAGCAGAGGGTTTTATAATTTCCTTTGTTTCCTCAGGCGGGGGTTGGCAGACAACTAACAAATCCAGCCCATTGGGTGCCTGTTTCTGCACGGCTCCTGCGCTAAGAATGGTTTTCACACTTTTACAGGGTTGTAACAAATGTTTTAAAAGATGAATAAGATGGGATACAGACCATAAATGGTCTGCAAAGCCTAAAATATTTGCCACCTGGCCTTTTACACCGCAAGTGTTTTGTCCCCTGCTTGCAAGGCCAGCACTTGCAGGGACAATGGCCTCTTCACACTTGTCCCTGCTGGCGTCAGACCCCAGCTTCCCCAGAGCTTGTTTTCAAGGTGGGGATGGGGAAGGGACTTAATCATTTCTAAAGGTGCAATATGCTCGTGGAGAGACCGTTTTCCTTTCCTTCATATAGAATAAACCATTGGTTTGCAAACGACCCAAATTTTCCAGATCAAGAACCACCCCTAGTTTCTGTATCGTCAACGATGCAGGGAGATGCCCGTCCACAAATCAACATGCAGAACACCCTGGAATTTGGCAACTAAGTCACAGTATCGTATCCCCACCTGACGTATCTTAAGATTCCTAGTATTTCCTTTTTTGTAAACAAAGATCTACTTCCGGGAGTTATAAACTCAAAAGCCTTCAGGAGGCGAGGCGGGTAACATCGGCGTGAATGGGCCAGATATAAGACAACAGAGAATGGCGGGACGATGGTGGACTAAAGTCAAGTTGTCCCGGCCAATGACACTAAAGAAATAAAAATGCTGGAATGGCCAAAGAAAACAGGTTTGTGAGTGAGCTTCTGCTGCTGGGCTGCTAGTTTTTGACCTTGCTTTGTTTTTATGAAACCAGGCTGAACCCTGAGCCAGCCACAGACGGGGGCTGGCAGTCAGCTGTGGACGTGGGCTTCTATGTATGAAGCTGATTTAATTCGATTGCATTTCTGACAAATAAGCTTCAGCCACAAGAGCCCCTGGGGTGAGCCTGAAATGCAGGCGTAGAGCGCGGGCTCCAAAGCAACCTGCCAGGATCTTAATCCCGTCTGTGCTCCTTTTGGGTGTGCTCAGCTAAGGTGGGAGCTCCCCGTCTCCGCGCTCCTGTTTTCTCTGCTCTCGATGGCGGTGGATACACGGGAGAAAGCTGCTGTGAGGATTAAATCAGCAACACGTGTAGAGTTCTTAGAACTGTGTCTGACACAATGAGCGCTTAATTAATGCTAGTGGTTGTTATTTGTGTTAATTAATATTAGAGCTATTTACTCCATGAACACAAATTATCCGGAATCACCCACCATGCACAAGTCTATTATTTAATGATGATTATATTAGTATAATAACTACCTTTTTATACTATGCCTGGCATTGTGCAAGGTGTATATGTATATATATATATATAAAACCTCAAGAAACGGTTACAAAGACAGCTCAGGAAAGATAACATTGTCCCCATTCTACAGATGGAAGAGTCTGAATGGTTGAATGACTTGGCCAAAGTCACACTACAGGTAAGTAGCCATTGCAACGAGGATGACATTTTCTGCCAGTAACTGAATAGCTACTAGTGGCTTAATCAGCCAAAACAGGTAATGAGAAATTTAACAGCAGGAAGTTCTGAGGTTGGTTCTGTGGCTTTATACAATGTCTCTAAGACCTTTGGTTCTTTCTATTCTTTGGCTCTGCCATTCTTGGCATGCTGGATTTTCATCCTTGTAGTTATTACCTCCTGGTAATAAAGAAGCTGCCACAGTTCCAGATATCACATACTCAACCCAATGTTCTGAGAAGGAAGGAAAGTCACAGCAAAAGATTTGCTCCAAATGAACTTCAGTGTTTGGATCCTCTATCTCAGGGTATATACATTTCATTAGTCAGAACTGGGTCACATCCTTACCCCTTAGCTAATTATTGGTGAAGAAAATGAGATTACTGGTTTAGACAAATCACGATTAAATACTTTGGGGGTATGGCAGTTACCAATCTTGCCTGAGATCAAGGATAGAAGAGTGAAAGAATGGAAAATGGCCCTTAAGTAGGTAACGAACAGAGCTTGACTTAGAGACCCTGGGTTCAGAACTATCCTGTCTTTGAAGTAGTGAGTTCTTTTTTCGTGTGTGGAAGGACCAGGAGGGAAAATTACTCATACAATAAAATGTCAGATTGTATGACAATAATTTTGTAAATCGACTTTATATAAATGCTAATGGTTCCCTTGTTGGGCCTTTTTAAATGTTTAGAGGTGTCAACTTATAAATTCTAGGCCACAAGTTCATTCTCCAAAATACAGCTATTTCAGTAGGTAAAACAAACAAACAAAAAAGACTTTTAGAGACTTTCGTTAGTTTTGGAGTCAGGCCAAGAAGGTGGCTAAGGAAAATCCACTGGTATCCAGTATGGAAACCCAGAACAATTTGGGCTAAGTGAGGATATGATTTGCACATACAGACATAAGAATTCAATTTTTATTTGGATAGTTTTCCAACTTCCTTCCAGGCCAAGGCTTTGGAAAAAGTGGTTCCCTATTTAGAATGTATGACTGCATCTGCATATTTTAATCTGGGGTATGATGGACGTAATTAAAATCAGAGATGTGCTATATTTTAGAATTAAATTCCCCTTGCCTGATTTCACTGGGCAATATGGTATCTGTCACGTGAAGATGGCCGGTATGTTTAATACAGACAATATACATCTCAGTAGAGGGCTTCTCTTTTTGCCTCAAACTTTATACCATACTTACCCTTGAAATTTGGCATATACAGTTTTTACTAGAGCTGTGAGTTTTGGAAACTGATTTATACCAAAATATATTTCCTCCACTTAAACTTTACCCACAACCTAATAATATTGATAGTAAAGATTTTTATTTTAGAATCTTTAAAAATTATTTCACTGGATTAATAATGTGATTATTTGCTTACAAAGAATTTTCAGAGATTTTTTCCTACTAAGTAACTATTCTCCCTTATCTGCTTACACACCCCAGTTTTGCTTTGGGGAACAATCTTGCCTAACTTCAAGACTGTGTTATTTGGAGGAAGATAATTGAAAAGGTCTACACAAGTCAACACGGTCTAGCTCCTTGACCGTGTTGGTTCAGGGATGGCAGTAAGTGGCACACTGCATCATTTCCCCAACTATTTATTCCATCTCCCCGTGAAAGAATCACACAGTTGTGTCCTTTGCTGTGTGAGTTGCTTTAGCTGATGGCAGGTGAGTGGATATGATGTACATCACGACTGAGAGCAAGTGGCAGGAGCTATCGCATGCTTCCTCGTGGCACTATTTTCTCTCTGCAACTAGAACTGCATGTCCTTGTTGAAGGGGCTGCTGCTTCTCTCCAGATATCAGTAGGAAGATGCCACATGGGTAAGTGGCAGCCAATTTACAGCTGACTTGTAGCATAAGTGAGAAAAAAAACCACAACTCTTTGCCATTGAGAGCCACTGAAATTAGGGCTTGGCTGTTACTGCAACATAACCTGGCTAAAGCTGACTACTAGAGCATGTGAATGCCTCTGAGCTAATGAAGGACACGCAGGGTTGCCACTGGACAGATCTCTCTCCTCTGGACTAGGTGATGTGATGCTGGAATCCTGACAATGTGGCCAGGCCAACAGGGCTAAGCCAAGGGAGAGCCTTGAATCAAACTTTATTTGAAACCGGTTTGACTTTCTAGTGATGAGAGCCCATAAATTTCATTTTCATTTTAATCCAGGTTGAGTTGGGTTTCTTTCACTTGCAACTGAGAGGTTACTGACTGAAAGAGATAAACAACGGAAGTATCTATTTCCCTGGTCTCATAGGTCATTGGAAGGAAAGATTTCTTTTTCATTAGAACAATAATTCAATTAACCAATGGCCAAACCATTTTCAGATTACAACTGAAGGCTTGTATAATTTCTATAGTCCCCATATAAATTGATTCCTGATACAACTAGAGCCACATTCCAGGAAAAGGGCTAAATTTCCATGGGCTTCAAAAAGCTTTATTTCTCTTTTTATGAAAAACTTTTAAAAATGTCGAAATCACTCTGCTCTTTGTTTTGTAAAACACAGGTGGGCCTTGCATTGGTTGGTAGATTGGTTTTGGAAAGTTGTAGGTAGAGAAATTTAAAAAACAATAAACTCACTCAGCCATATTTTAGCCAGAAGTAGTCACTAGTTAAAGCACTCTTGTAATGTGGTTAATGGCATCTAATTGTCCTGTTTTGAAGACTGAGCATGTGATACATTGTTTTGACTAATGTCATCTCTCTTACTTGGGAGAAAGAAACTAAGTCTGTTTTCCATATTCTGTCACTCCATGTGGCCACTGAGTCATCGTGAGCTGTATGATTTCACTATGAAGTATAATCACTGATTACCGGGATGTAACTTACTATGTTGTCTCCTACTCACTAGCAATTACTGCAGGGGGCTGCAAACTTTTCCTGCAAAGGGCCCTGCCAGTCATAGGGTCTCTGTTGCAACTGCTCAACTCTACTGCCTGGTGACAAAGCAGCCATAGGTGATACATAAAGGCACATAAATGGCTGTGTTCTAACAAAACTTTTATTTACAGACACTGAAATTTGAATTTTATGTAATTGTTATGTGTCTATCACGAAATATTCTTTTTTCAATTTTTTTTCAACCATTCAAAAATGCTAAAATCATTCTTAGCTCGTGGGCCATATTCAAATAGGTGGTGGGCTAGATTTGGCCCATGGGCTGTAGTTTGTTGACCCCTACATTACTGAGTCCCTCTTATGTTTTAGACACAAAAGTAAGCACATTAGATGTATCATCTCATTTAATTTTCCAAGAACCATAAAGCCTACATAATATTATCACTATTTAATAGGCGGGTAAACTGAAGCTCAAAAGGTGGCAGGTATTCGGGAGAGAATGGGGTCAAAATCACAACTATGTAGCCTCATTCCCTCCAAGTGACAGGCTGTTAGAAGATGAGATTTTGAAACCTAAGAAGAGAAATATCATTTGTAGAGCTAAACATTTTCTAAAGCAATTTTTAAAAAATTTATTTAAAATAATTTTTTTGAGATGGGGTCTCACTATGTTGCCCAGGCTGGTCTCGAACCCCTGGGCTCAAGCGATCCTCCTACCTCAGCCTCTCAAGTAGCTGGGACTACAGGCATGTGCCACTGTGCCTGGCTTAAAGCAACTTTTATAATGCTTCTTTATTTTTTTTTTTATTTTTATTTTTTTTTTTGAGACAGAGTCTCACTCTGTTGCCCGGGCTGTAGAGTGCCGTGGCATTAGCCTAGCTCACAGCAACCTCAAACTCCTGGGCTCAAGCAATCCTTCTGCCTCAGCCTCCTGAGTAGCTGGAACTACAGGCA